>SPJY01015242.1:465199-502399 GCA_005191435.1 Raddia distichophylla
ATGAGAAAGAATGTATGTGTTTTTGCTGGCTTGCGGCATTAAACTCAACATGCTTTTCCTTATACATAGGGTGAGATATCAATAGATCATTTTATGTATATTTATCTAAACTATGTATGGGCAAGTTCTATAATGTCCATGCACATTTATCATCAACTGCTATAGACATTCACGCAGCATATTCTTTTTGTTATAATCTAGGCTAATTTCACCTTTGTACAGCATGGGTTTGCAAGGAGCATGAACTCGTCTATCACAGACTCACAAGGAATTAAAAGCGAACTCTTATAGCCATTAAATGTGGGAGTTTAGATTCCAAGAATTATACAAGGTTAAACCCTGCTATAGCCCTGTGTGCATCCACTCTATATGCATAGTTCTAAGCTTATCAGTGCTATGCATAGTTCTAAGCTCATCAACGCTATTTGCAAATAAAATCCAATGTCGTTTCCATTCTGCATCATATGAATTTGCGACTGACTGCATGCTTTGCAGGTTGCACTGCACTACAAAAGCTTGACAGCAACGCTGAAAATAACAAATACAGATGGTAAGACTCTCTCTTTCAACTCAGCTTTCTGTAGTTATTATTTCCGTGTAAGTCGTAGCTTTGTGTGGCCAAATCTTTCGTTTTTGTTTGCCAAGTAGTTTGCTGTTTGAAGTTCCACATCCATTGGCTGCACAGCACGATGACCACGTGTATAGCGCACCATGGGATGCTTTGTCTTTGTGAACGGCCCCCATCTGTTCAATACCAATATCTGTCCGATTCAATAGCTGATGACTCTCTTTCTTTCTCCACCCTTTCCCAGTCATGCAAGCCAATTTTCTGGCACAAATCTAGTAGTTATTTGTCCTGCTGATCTTGGGTGAACTGATGACACTGATGCTCCAACCAAGAGTTTCACAGTCAAAGCCGTCATTGAAGCTGCTCCCTCCCATGAATCACAGCTTTATGGACACACTGCTTGAACAACATGGAGCAAGATAGAGAAAAAACTCCTATCCCAGTTGATTGAGCTGAACCCACCCACTGCCGGGCAGGTGCATCAGCCTGTTTCATTTCTGGTGTTTCAATGGAAGGTCTCAAAGGTTGCAAGACTCTCAATAAGGATCCTGACCCTAAAAATCCTTTGGAGGGCACAGAAGAAGTCAGTTTGAATTTGGGTCAAATAGTTCGGATTTATCTATGAACTTATGAGGATATGTCGGTGTTCTGTACAGCACAGCATTTCAAACCCCTACCATCCCACATGTTGCTTAAGAATTTTGCAAATAGATTACCTCATTCATGCAAGTCCTTTTTAATGTAATCTGCTGAATTTCTTTAGTTGAATACAAATATGCACCGCTCATTGAAGCAATATATCTTAGGGGGATCTGCTGAACATAAAGCAATGAACTAGAAATGCTTCTGAGCCACTTCATACGATACAGGGAAGAGGTGACTTTTCCAGGATTTGTCGATTGCATTTACCTTGGCTCACCAAGGGAGCTCTCGCTGGACAATGGATTGGGTGACAAAGTTATCATTTAATACAAAGTAGGTTTTATTGATCTGTGAAACAAACAAGGCATCTCTTTTCGACATTGGAATGACTACATTGTGGCTGATTTTGGGAATGCAGCTGGTCAGATGCAGTGCTGTGGAATTTTCACTTGCAGATGGAGGCATGTTACAAGATTTTCTGTGTTTAAAATGCCATGGTATGATAACCAACATAAGTATATTTATGCACATAAACTTGTGTGATCATTTGTTTGCTTTTCCACTTCCTGAATAAAAGCATGGATGTACAGTTCATGATAGGATAAATTCGACTGGTAATATGATCAATTTTATCGTGCATATTTGAAACAGTGCAACTGGAGCCAAAACAGTCTTGGGTGCAGAGAAGTTGATAGAAGTATCTTGTTTTACTGCTGAAGCTAAACAGAGAAACCAGCAAATGCAGAAAATGTGTTGTAGAAATATCCTGTTTTACTGCTGAAAATACGAAAAGCAATGAGATATATGCCACCGGATAACTTGAAATCTTCATAAAATGGCACCGCTGTCTCCCTGACACATGTTGGCTCTTCCATGGCACACATTGCTATCTGTCACTGAGAATTATGACATGGAAAAGGTCGCACATAGAAGTCAGAAACTCAGAAAGACTTTTCTTTTTTACTAAGCGGTAGTGAATAATCAATCTCCTCCGGATTTATTGTGAACGTTCATCTCCCGCTCGTTGGCTGCCCGAGCGAGTCATGGCCATTGCCCGGAGAAATGGCCGTTCCCCACGTTTTCCTAGGCCTAGGTTATGCAGTGAAATACTCCTAGCATTGCTCTGACCTGGCTGCTGGTACCGAACACTCGAACAGGCAATCACACATCGCACATCGGTGCGGTGGTGCGGCTAGCCGTAGCTCGAGCCTGACTGGCCACCAAGCAGCCATCCAGCGCGCCCCTCGAGGCAAAGCCTTTGCTTTGCAGGACAAGGCGCAAACAAAGGTTTCCGGCTCACGGAGGGAAGATTACCGACGTTCAAGAGATAGGGACCGTCAGCATACGTCCTTTCTCTGCGCTAATGGTGCTCCGAATCCTTTCCTTTGATTTATAGATTTTTGTATTTGAATTTTGGGCCGAATGATCTAAGTTTTGGATTTGAAAATTTAGGATTTCAAATTTTATGTCCAGCTTTCAAATTTTAGTTCCGGACCAAACATGTCGAATTTCAGATTTTGAATTTGATTTTTTTGCCTTCCAAACTTGATTTCAGATTTTGGGCTTCAATTTTGGACCAAACGGATCAGATTTCGAATTTAAAACTTCAGGTTTTCAAATCAGATTTTTTATTTTTGATTCGAATTTTGTACCGAACGATTAAAATTTTGAATTTTGAAAATTCTGGTTTTCAAATATGATTTTCAAATATGATTTTCCGATTTTGAATTTCAGCTTTGGCCCAAAAGGTTCAAGTTTTGATTTGAAAATTTTGGATTTCCCATTTCATTTTTAGATTTGTAATTTTGGACTAAACGATTCAAAATTTTAATTTTAACACTTTGGATTTCAAGTCTGATTATCTGATTTTTTAATTTGGCAATTTCATATTTGAGATTTGTTTTCCTGATTTTGAATTTGAATTTTGGTTGAATGTTGGACTAAACCCTAATCTTAAAAATTTGTACCTATACCCTCATTTTCAATTTTTATTTGGCATATAAGGGTTTAAAAACACAAGGGAAAATGTGTCTTTTCATGTCTCCGTCACGGTTTGACTCACAAAATTGGTCAAAGATGGCATATAAGGTCAAGACTCCAGAGGGTATATTGTGATGGAATACATGATTAGAGTGGCATTGTGATGGCATATATGATCGACAAGAACAATGCAGTGGCACACATTGACCCTATGAAGTATGTAGAAGAGCAACAAGATATGAGTTTGCTCAAAATTGAGGCGCTAATGGATCTCACTGAAATGTGTTTATTTACATGGTGGCAGTGTGTTTAATTACTAGCTTTCCTCCTCGAAATTGAGCCAATAAAATATGGGGCAAAAACATGAGTGCACAATGGATGCAAACATGACCCAAGTCAAAGTCGAGATCCACCATTTCCTCCCTTCTTTGCTCTATTTGTAATCTAATCCATTTGCGAGGAGCAGGGATTTTTTTTTCGGAGAAATTTCGCCGAAATTTCGTGAAATCCGGGATTTTCGCTGCGAACCGAAACACTTTCGAAATTTTTGAATTCAAAAAAATTGAACTAGCTTGAGACATATATATAAAAGGAAGGCATAACTTGATTCTACACAATACTTCATGTAGCCTGGTGGGTAGTGTGTTGTATAACAAGCAAGAGGTGCATGGTTCAAGTCCTAGATACAACATTTTTTTTTGAAAAATTCAAATTCTCTATTTTTATTTCGTCCGAAATTTCAGAAAATTTCGCGAAATCCGGAAATTTCGCTGGCCACCGAAATTTAATCAAAACCGAAATTTAAATCCCTGGCGTGGAGCACTCACTGCGCCAATACAGAGTTAATCTAGAAGGCCAACACTGAGCACAAGTCCAAATTCTTCGTGTGGACCCCTGCCCAGAACAGGCTCAACATCACCAACATCCTCGCGACAAAAAGGTTGGCCTTACAACCCCACTTGCTGCTTCTGTGGCCACCTTCGGCATCTATATTTTCTTAGACTGCTTCATCTCTTTAAAGATCTAGACTCGCTTGCTCTTGAGAATCAACTTTGCCATCAGATCGCCCCTCAATGCCCTCACCCGCACTCCTTTGACCACTTTGCGAACTGCTAGGAGCTTGCCGCCTTGTCCGTCCTAAGACAACGAGACGGGCCTTCAACGGTTTCTTCATTTACATTGGTTGGAACCTTTGAAAGGAGCAAAATCGGCGTCTGTTCTAGGCAGTGTTAGCCTAGACGCTAATCGGCAGTAGGACGGGCACCCACTAGCTAAAGTGTAGACTAGCGACTAATCGGTGACTAGTCGGACTAGTCGGACAACTAACAAGTAGTGTAGCAGGACGTGTTATTGCAGACTAGCGACTAATCGGCGACTAGGCGGCCTAGTCGGCCGACTAGGCGAACAATGGTTCTAGGGCACAACCCTTTCGCCGGCTCGGTCGTTAGGTGCTATCCTAGATGACCTCTCCAGTTAGGAGAGAGGCTTTATGTAATGTAGTCGTTTCTACCTTTTGGGTCTGTGTGTATAAATACCCTGTACTGTTTGCTCTTTCTTACTAATAGATCCAATAGTGCCTCTACCTTTTGCTCGAACTAGCCAAGCAAAGAGGGACCCCTTCTAAACATGTTGCTGCTTCAATATCTTTTCACGTCCCATGCTGCTAAATCAGCTCGCCATGGAGGACAAGTATGTTAAATTGGGGAAAAACAAAGTACAAGGAGGTTGCAACCAAGGCAAAAAGAGAGAGAGAGAGAGGTAATATCGCGTCCCTCTTGAATACTATTAATATACCCATCAACAACTACTCAAAAACGTACATTTTTGCACAATTAGCTGTTTAGAATGGGCATGCTATAACTATGAATGGAACATATATACTACATTACTACTTAATTTACACCTCATTCATTTAGAATAACCCAAATAATTCCTCACTTTCTAGTTTTAAAGTAGACTTATCAATTCCGTTCCGTTCCGAACAAAATGGGCAAAACATTTTGTTTCGTCATGTAAAATGGAACTAAAATAACTATTTTCAGTACCGGCCCATATTCCAGTCAATACCAGCCGGATTTATCCATTTCGGTTGGATTTACCCATTTCGGTCAATACTGGCCGGCTGAGAGTATGCCCAAATGTTAATGGACATTTGATTAAGTTTGAACGTTGAATTTTGAAGCTTGCCTATTAGATTATGTGAATGATTTATGTATATCAATGTAAATTTTGGTAAACATATTCATATTCATAATATTTATTTTATTATATAAAAAAATTAGAGCGGTACATCGGAATGGATCGATAGTTCCATTTTAATAGAAAAATAGGAATGGGCACTGGAATGGAATTGACAAGTTTGTCTAAACCCTTCCTATATTATTTTATTATATTGCCTTCTAGAATAAGAATGGACAACCAGATATTCAAGAACAAACGTAGAGTGTTCACAGATCACCACGGATTTTTTTATTTAACCATTCAACCGTTAATTGTTCCCAGTTGACTGTTTACTTTGATTTGCCCGGTGTTTTCCATGCTAATGATCATACGGGGAGGGCAATAGGATCGGTTACCTTCGGATACACCGTCCTTATACCAAAACTCGAAACCGGAATGCAAAATATTTTATGTGTATAAACCCACATCCATACACGAATCCGATGGGTACCCAAACCTGAAATACATAATAAGCCTATGTCTCAATATTGACAACAATATATATGACATTAATCAATTTCAACTCTAACTTTTCATCAACTTTGAACATCAATACATATTTATTGATAACACATGGTGAAAAGTTATATTATATTTAATTTTTATTATTCTTTTCGAGTATCCATAGGTGCAAAAATAAACCCGAACATAAATCTGAACCCGAAATTTAAAACCCATGATTCTTTATCTTTACCCCTATATATATTATATTATATATATATTGTAATAACTAGCAAAAATGCCCGTGCGTTGAAATGGGAGAAATAAAAATCTTCGCACACCAGTTCATTCAAAAATTGTTCGCTAAAAAAAGGTCATTCGAAAAATTGATTGAAGTACATGTTAATTTGTGGTTCATTGTATGAAAAGTAGTCCATCATAAAACTAAAGCATAAATATTTTAAGCAAGTTCGTTATGTAGCACGAAACTGCAGGTGCCTAGACAAACCATAAGCACAAAACAAGATGATGTCACATGATATAAAACACAAAGGAATTACTCACAAAATATTGACAATTATATTGTTTCACCGACGACAATGTTGAACAAAATTGAAAGTTTAATGGCCAGCAATCCAATTCAGCTAAAGCCTTGTTTAGCTTGCCACACCGTGGTGCCATCTGTTGATTTAGCTGTGACAGAGAACCTGTGCTTCTAGGTTCAGATATCTATAAATACTGAAATATTAATACAACAAGACCGGTTTATATTTACAGTAAATATATGAGGGAGGGGGAGACGGACGAAGAAATAGGAAGAAATAGGAGTATGTCACTAGCCTTGGCACATCCTTATTTTTTTCTTCCTGATTTGCCTTGCTGAAGGGGAGCAATGGCTTGTCGGCACCTGAAGAAACGAAAATGACAATTAGAAACATATACTGCATAAACTGATGAAAAATTAGTTGCGTGGCCAGTGACGACATTCTAACCAGCACGTGGTGAGTTTGGTACCGAGAGCACAGTAGCAGAAGAGCAAATATGAACAGCAGGGTTGCTGGAAGTCTCTCCGACGGGCATAAAGTGCTGTAGAGCCTGAGACAGAAGTGTCATATCCTGATCTGCAGTAGTGAAATGTGCCTCCAATACCCAGCATAGTAATCAGTTAGCTCCATAGTAGAGTCCATGATATTTATGAGCATACCATCTGCTATCAACTTTTTAGCAACCGTCATGCTGCTAGCGGCGAGAACGCCCATGTTGGAATGGGAAGGCTCAACATGGAGCGGCAGCGGGTCCACAGTGAAAGTGGATGAAAAAGAAGGTAGAACAGCATAAGCAGTGCCTCTAAGAAACTCCGCAAACCTCACCCACAGCTCATCTATGGCTATCTTCGCAACCTTCTTCATGTATAGGGTCAAATCTCCGCGACTAAATGAGACACTGAACTCCTGCCGATAAGACCTGTTGGGTGGGATGTGCTCCAGTACCAGAAGCATTCGTGACCCCTCTCCTTCTGGAACATGCTCCACAAAGTATTTAGGCGCAGGGCACCTAAAGTTTGCATCATCCCAATCAAGAAGGTAGACTGATCTCCCCTTATCTGGTCCAGCGGCACCGGAATTCTTGCCATCCTATAAGTGTTAGTTATGATTAGTATGCTGACTATAAGGAGATATCTGTGCCGTGCAATCATGCTATTGATAGAGTTGAGAACTAATGCATATGTAGAATGCGACTTATGGTCTTGCTGATATTTAAAATGCATGATGCGGCGGCGAAATGAAATGATGAGATATATCATGCATGCATGATGATGCAAATGCCAAAAAGGATTTAGAAATAGTTTTATTTAAATTACACCCTTAACAAATTACACCTAGTATCTATGCGTGGTTCTCATAACCATTGCTCTGATACCACCTTAGATGACCCTCCCAATTACCACATGCTAATGACATCTTTAAACTCATAACCATGAGGTAATTGTCTGGGTGTCAGCATATACACCCGAAGTACATAACGTTGACTATGTCACTTAAAGTGCACTGCTCAAGTCAGAGTATTGCAGCAGAACAATAATTAAATAGAATCTCATGCTTTATTACATCATGATGCCACGCAGGGCCAAATGTATTATCGACGATATAGTCCCTACTTACTCTAGACATACATGACAATAGTATGCTATCCTTTATTGTAGTACTTCACCACTTAATGTTACGCGAGGAGCTACTAAAGATAGTCTTCCAGAGGATCCATATCTTCCGAATTGCCCATCGATGACAGGGTTGTCATGGCAATTACTCACGTTGCATTCCGGATTCACATCTAAGCAAGGGTTTAATAGCAACAGTGAGTACTCAGTACTCAGAAAGCAATAATAGCAACAGTAAAAGATAAGTAAACCAAGAGAAAAAGCTTTCTTTTGAAAAAATTGCACTATTAGTCTCCATACTTGTCCCACCTGTGCACATCAATCCGTAACTTTCGAAACCGCTTATTTTCATACCTGAACTTGCGAAACCGTTGCAGTCAGATCCAATCCGCGGGTTTGGGTGGTTTTGAGGGTGGTATGGTTACATGGCGGTCAAAGTCAAAGCTGAGTTGGCTTTTTATTTTTCTTTATCTATTATTACTTTTAAGTTTTAATACTAGATTCCTTATCTCTCCTTTCTCATTTCTCTCTCCCACATCCCTCCCACATCTTTGCTCACCGGCATTGCGTTCCTTGCCGGCGCAACCGTCTCCCCCGTCGCCGACGTCCTCTTCCCCACCCGCCGGCGTTCGCCTCCCTTTCAGCCGCAGCCGTCTCCCCCGCTGGCGACGCCCCGAGCCCCCGTCGGTGCCGCCCTGACCTCGACCCCACACCAGCGCTGGCTTGGAGAAGGCGGCGCGGCGCCTGTGGCATAAAGACGGGAGCGCGGGCCGGCGTGACCTGTGACGAAGGAGGCAGTGCGGCACCCGCGTGTGGCCCGTGGTGGAGGAGGCGACGCACCGGGTTGGAGGAGAACGGTGGGCTCCGCCGCAGCAGCGTAGAGGAGATGGTGGCGCGCATCCATCGAGCTTGGGGAAGATGGAGGCACCCTTGCCTGAGCGGTGCGGCGGCGAGCTTGGGGATGGGAGGCGGCGGCATTGGAGAAGGAGCGGGGGGAGGAGGCGAGGTGCGGCCGGCGACGGATCTTGGAGGCGGAGCTCGGGCAGGAGCTACCGGAGACGAGGCGAACGGCGGCGGCGGCAAAAAAGGAGCGGGGGGAGGAGGTGAGGTGCGGCTGGTGGCGGTGCTGGGAGCTGAGAGGAGGAAGATGGTGTGGGTTGGAGCTGAGAGGAAGAAGAAACAAAATGTGGGGGCAAAATGCAAAAAGAAAGCCAACTCAGCTTTGACTTTAACCGCCATGTCACCATACCACCCTCAAAACCACCCAAACCCGCGGATTGGATTTGACTGCAACGGTTTCGCAAGTTCAGGTATGAAAATAAGCAGTTTCGGAAGTTACGGAATAATGTGCACAGGCGGGGACAAGTATAGGGACTAATAGTGCAATTTTCTTCTTTCTTTTTCAGAGCAGACCTACTCTAGTCTCTTTCTTCTACGTTACTAAATAAAAATTACCATTTTACTTAAAAGAGTTGACTAGTTTTAATTTAAGAAAAGCTACTAGCACTCGAATGCGAGGCGGACTTAGCCTCCGTAATCTCCAATCTAGGATACTGGCATGAATTCATGATTTTACCCAGTGCATGTTTGTACCACTTTACCCATAATCGCCCTGAATAAATTCGGAGCTCAGAGTGTTTATTCTATTTTGGAAGGTTACACCTCCAGCTCGGTCGTAGAACATGTGATGGCGATTAACTTTAGACGTGCTTTACTCACAACCTCGTCCTCCATCACTTATCCTCGTTTCCGTTTTACTCATTCCTAACACCGGCCAATGAGTATCATCTCGGCATAATATAGTGCCATCGGTCGGGGACACCATGGGTCCGCTCACCCTGGGTACGCTCACCCACCCCTCCTAATTATTTACATACCCAATGTGAAGAATGTCACCACCGCATAGATAACCTTCTCTGACCGCTACGCGAGACCAAGGTTGCTACGAGTTTTGTATGTCTCGGTATCCGAGTGATTGATAAGTGTCCTTTTATGTTATCATGTGAAGGGCCCCGCCTGACCTTTGCACCTTTCTAGGGCACCCTTAACCCATCATAATAATTTTAACGACTTGATCACTCCATTGATCAAGCCATCACTTTCTTCATCCTTAATACAATTTAATTTTTTAAGTAAAATTTTAAATGCAATACATTGCTAGAGGTGCATATGTCAAAATTAAAAATATAAAGCTGAAATACACTAATCAACATCAAAGGAATGCTTGCCTTCTATTTCAATCCAGTGTCCGGTACCGTTCTCCGGTTGTTCGCTCTCAATCGGATGATTTACATTAAGTCCTGAAATATCGTTAATTGGCTTTAGGAAGTGTTAAATATATATAATACATAGAAGTAAGATAACTATTTACTGATTCTAGCAAGTAACTAATACTTTACTATGTTTTATGTTGTTTGATTTATTTATTTTTATTATTATCTATTTTATTTTATTTTTGTTTTATTGTTTTAGCATTGGATTTACTCAGAAATTTTAAATAGAAATGAGGGGAAAACTTTTGGGCTCACTGGCCGGCCCAAATCGTCCCACCAAGCCCAGCCGAAACCCCCTCCTTCAACCCTATCTCTCTGTCTCTCACTCACTCTCTCAGCCTCTCCCCCCTTCTCCACTTCACACAGCGGGGGCTGCGGGTGCTTTGGCGTAGCTGCGCTCCGGCCGGCGGTGGCTCACCTGGCCGGCGTTGAGCTCCCTCCTCGCCTTCTCATCCCTGGTGGCACTCGGTTTCCTCCTTTCCCTCTTCCATTACCACACGAGTGCCGGGTAGCGGCGGTTTTGGGTGGCGACGGTGTGGCTGCACCTCGGTCCAGTTTTCCTCCGGCGAGCTCCTCCTATGCCTCGATGCTTTCCCCTTGGCTTGGTCCATCCAGGTGGTAGCCAGCAACACCTAGCAGTAGCTAGGCACGCGGCCATCACCGGCGACCTCGCTAGGATTTGCCCAGGCTCTTCCCTACGGTCACCATGACGTCTCAATCCTCCTCTGCGCCGACAACTCTTAATTGCTCCCTACTTCCCAATTCCTCACTCAAAACCCCCTGATCCCCTTCTTAACTACTCTGCTCTACAATCTAGTTTTGCTGCTACTGCTTTGCTATTTATGCTCTTGGTTTGCTCAGCTTGATTTGCAATGTGATTAAGATTTTTAGATGGTGTCGTACTGAAGAATAGGAGATGAATTCATATAATTTCTAGGCTCAGAATGCTACAGATATGCTCTAGGTCTATGTGCCGAATGCATGTGCTGGATGGCAGTCGTGATGGAACCGAGGGGTTGGTCAAGTGCCGGGGAGCAAGCAGCGACCTCTGGGGGCATACGACGGCAACCGCCATGCGACTTCTTTGATCTCGACAGTGGCGAGTCGATTCGTTGCTCTACTCTACTTCTTTAACTCTCTAATGCTAGCTTAATGCAATGCTTATGTGGAATGTGGATATAGTGTTGAGGTAAAATGTTATATATTTTCTTTGTTGAGCTTATGCACGAATGGATGGTGCCTAATAGGATGCTATGCTAGTCCAGGAATTGTGCATGCTGTTTTTAAGTTGATTAGAAGGGTAGATATGAGTACAATATAAGGTACTAATAAAGTACATGTGCATGCGAGTTATTGATGCTAAAATGGGAGAATCTAGGCATGCTAATGGACCTGATGGTTTGATTTGGTTCAGACCAGGAATGCAGATGGGTGCCCTTCTATTAGGTGCTGAGCTTACTGTTTATAGTCTAAAAATGTCATGCAAGAAAGGATTAGGTGGTGGTGGAGGATGGGGGGGGGGGGGAATGTATGTATGCTGGATGGGAGGATGCATGTACATATGCAGCTCATCTAGGTGGGGTTTGGCATGCACATTTACCTTACTTGGCTGATCTGCTTTGACCTTCACTTGATATTGTGGTTAATATGTGACTTGCCTTGTTGCCCTCCTCCTTACTCCTGGATGTTTGTTGTACTCCCACCTAGCTCCTCTACACATGCATCTCTTCCATCAGCTCACTGTGGCTTCCCCTTTGGCTTTTGAGGGGCTGGTTTGAAAGGGATGGATGTTGTCCTTACCCAAGAAGGTTGGGAGAAGAATGAAAAATGGTGGCTGGGTGTTGTTTCCTTTGCTGGTGCTGTAACTTGGCTGAAAAGGGGAGTCAAACGTGTCCCTTTTTGCTGCCAAGTGTTGGTGAAAGGCTAGAAGGTGGTTTCCATATTTGGAAACTATGGGCTGGGTGGTTTCTTTATAGGTCATTACTGACCTCTATTGCTACCTTGGCTTCTAGCTGTGCATGTAGCTCTCCGCATGGACACTTTTTGCTCTAATTGGCTTATATGGTTGGGTGATGTGTTTCTAATGGTTATTGCTGCTATGATACACTTCTCTATGCTCTCCTTTTATTGTTGGGTAGATGCTGGTTGAAATGCGGTGCTTAAAAGTTCAGGTTTGTATGTTTCACCGAGTGATGAAAATGTAGCAGTGAGGGAGACCGGCTGGCCCCAGATGGCCTGGTGTCCCGATGAACACCATGCTACTGGAACTCTGACGGCTTAACAATTTCGTTAATGCTAGTTAAATTTTTAGTTGGCTAATTTGCTGCTCATGGATTTATTAATTATTTGCATTGCAATTAATTTGTGCTCTAGCTGTGTGCATATCAACTTGAAATAGGCGGAGTAAGGTGACGACAAAAATGAAGGCTTGGACAGGCACCAGGCCCAAAAAATTTTAGATAGGAAAAATACGTAGGAAAGAAAAGAAGACAAAAAATTGTAATATATATGTGTGTGTGTGTTTATTATCTTGTAGCGTGCATTGATGATGATTATTGTAATGAATGTCACTTGTATCCGAGACAGCTATTGAATAAAAATTTTTATTACTCGAAATTTTTAATCTTATCATTTGTGTGATAATTATGGTATTATATATGTGAATAAGTTCATATATGAGTTAATATGTGGTTAACGTAATGGTGTGTTTCATAAAATTCAGATTTACTATCCGTAAAGCCAGGAGCAGTATTTAGCTAAAAATACATAGGAATAGCTACTTAGATAGTGGATGGAACAGCTAAAATCTAAACGCTAAAAGTAGAACAGATCCAAGCATCATATCTAATATAGCAATCTTTATTAACACATCTCCTACAGATTTTCGTTGCCCAAACACAGACAGCACATCCCAGTCCCAGATACACAAAAAAAGGCCATGCATAAATTATGTTGCGAGAAAATATATAACAAGGCACAAGATAATACCTTTGGGTGCAGGGCAACAATGGCAAATGCAAAAACAAGAATCAATGTGAAGACGATGAATAACAGATTGAGTCCACAGTCATGTCCATATGGAGTAAACTAGTGAAAGAGTAAACCCGAGAAAGAGAATGTTGCGACATAGCAGACAACAGAGACAACCAATAGAGCCATGTACTTGCAGTAATAAACGGGAAAGGAACAATAGCAGATTTTTTTAGAAATCAAAGAATAGCCTAATAGAAGCTGAATAAAAACAAGGGCGAAAGTCAGCTACCAACCAGAACTGTTCGTCCTTGGTGACCCAGTTCTCATTCCATCCATGCACAAAATCCAACAAAAGAACAACCTGAACAAGAAGGAATAGTCCAGACCCAAATTTGAATATCAACTCTGCAAAAACAAAGAATTTTAGTGAGCTTCCAATATTTCAAAACGATGAACCTAAACCCTAATTGGCAAAACCAAGCCCTACCCTGGTAGTGGCTCCATAGAGTTGGAAGATGGGCTTGAGCATAAATATCAACGCAAGATCCAAATGTTAGATCAAGTGAGACTTTGGCGATCTTCATGTGACTATGCTGTCTGTGTATTCATCTTAAAAATGCAGAATCCATGTAACAATTTTTTTGTTTTTACATTAGTATGTTTACAATTTTGCATTATTACATTAATTTAGGAGTGATATTAAGGATTCCCAGAGGCCATCTCTATATGCATAATCTTAACAGAGTTTTGAGAACGAAAGCATATTACAACTGCTATAGTTTTTTTTCTGTTTATTGTTGTCAGCTTTATGCTTGTTTGAGAAGATTAGCGTCATGTTCCAAAAAAGTTCATCATTCTCAATCACTTTCCAAGAAGATCTGTCATGTTCCAAAAAGATGCCGTCCTAGTATCTTCACAATTGTTTCACCATGGGCAATATGCATCACAGAGAATGATTATTTAAGGATATTGTGGCATGGGTGGAAAGGGGCTGACCGTAGAAGCTGACTACGCCGTTGGGCACAAAGAACTTGAAGAAGACTATGACGACCCAGCAGAAGATCTTTGCCATCCAACCCCCGTGGTGGATCTTGTGGCGGGGTCCTTTTGGTCCTTCATGCCGGCCATGATGCCGGCGAGGGTGGTGAAGAAGACGAAAGGTGCGTTTGGTTCTTTGGCTAGCTCAAGTCGGTTTAGTTAGCCTTTCCATCGATGCTTGTTTGGTATTCTTTGTCCGGGTCGTTAATCTCAGATGCTTCGTAAAGATTGCCATTGAAGGAGAGCCGATTCGGCTTTCCCGGCTGAGCAAGATTTTTCTTGCCAGCTCGGGCTAGTTTGCCTAGAAAAGCTGGTTTTTTTTTTTGCGCTAGCAAACAACTAGCCTAGCCTAGTAAAGCTATAGCCACCCTAGCTAAGGATCCAAATGGTCCCGAAGTTGCCGAGGCTGACCCTGAGCATGACATCGGTCTCCAACCACTCGCGGTCTGGCGTCTTGTGGAAGTGGTTGATCCCTGCGTGCAATCCGAAGAAAACACCACGTAAGTCTCGATCGATTAGAGAGGAATCAAATTCAAACAAGAGGAATCGAATCGTGGGGAGGGAAGAGAGACGGGGCACGCACATCGGCACATGGGATGGACTGCAGGAGTGACGCGGCGACCTCGCAGAGCGCCCAGGAAGCAAGGAGGGAGAGCGCGAAGAGGCCGCAGTAGGCGATGCGGGCGGAGCGGCGGCCGATGCTGCCGACCGCCGTCCGGCACGCCTTGCATGCGCATGCGGCGCAGCACGACGCCGCCCACATGGCCTACTCCTCGGCGGGCGATCGGATGGGGATTTCCTGGCATACGCTGGATTTGGAAACCGAGATTAGGGGGATGAACCCTAGATACAGGCAAGAGTAGCGACCTACCATCGATCGACCCCCAAACGCGCGGGATCGGGGCACCATCCGCCGGAGAGAGGACGGGGTCGGCTCGACGCCTTACCTGCCCACCTCACTTGCGGCGCGCCCGCCGGCGGAGAGGGAGGGGAGAGTTACCTGCGGCGCGCCTGCGGCCGGAGAGAGGGGGAGAGAGGGCTAACCTGCGGCGCGCCCGCGGCCAGCGGAGAGAGAGGGGGGAGAGGCGTGCGGAGGGAGAGAGAGACGTGAGGGATGAAGGAGAAGGAGGGAGAGCCGGAGAGGCGTGGGGTGGGCGTCGGGGGCGGCGGCCGTGGCAAGGAGGGAGGTGGCACGGCTAGGGTTTCAGGCAGGGGGAGCCGGGGAGGCCGCAAGCCCACAAGGGGTAAGGAGGGGCGCAGAGCGTTGATGGAGAGATGGACCACCTAGATCAGAGCGGTGGCATTGGAGAGATGGACAGAAGAAGACAGACGAAGGAAGAAAGGAGAAGAAACTCTATTGAGAATGCCACCAATGCCACCGCTCTGATCTTGGCCGTCCATCTCTCAATCAACGCTCACAGATGGTGTCCAAAACCTAGCCCACCCGGTCTCTCTCGGCCGCCTCGCCGTCCGTCTACCCACCCCCGCCCTAGTCCGTCTCTCTTCTCCCTCCCCTCACCGCCGCCCCTCCCTCTTCCCACCACCGCCGCCGCCCCTCCCTCTCCCCTATTGCTTCCCCTCCCCTCCAGTGCCGTCGCCACACCAGAACCCTTGCTCGCGCCAAGCGAGGATAAGGCGGGGAGGAGAGGCCAAGCCACAACGCTCCCAAACCCTAGAGCACAGTCTCCCCGATCCCCATCTCCCGATTCTCTGATTAAATTGGAACCATGCTTATGGGGTTATGTTCTTAGGCAATGCTTATCGGGTTCTTATCGAGTTAGGAGCATGCGGGGGTTTTATTTCTCCCGTTGCAACGCACGGATATTTTTGCTAGTATAAAATAAAACGCATACCCGAATATATGAATAAAATTGCCATCCCTAATCATACCGTCACCAACAGGACTGGAGACCACAAGGCTCCTGGACAGTGCTATCTTTAAGATGGCAGTAAGCTATACGGAAGAAAAGTGGCAGCGGGCGGCGACGCCCTTCGTGGTGGCCGCGTCGTTATGAGTCTGTTGATGGGATTTATCTGAGACTGTATGTCTAGACGAGCTTGAAAGATATCTAAATATACCTAATCCTTATCTATTTAGTGTCCTGACCAGGAATGCCCAAAACTAATTGTTCGGCCCCACGGTGCACAACAATATATAAAGGACAGAGATGTTAGCCGGTCATATCTAATCTCATGTTAAGCCTAAGATAACCACGGCCTAGATAAACCAAAGAGACCCGAGCCCTAACCGATATTGACGCTATTAGCGCTATAGCTCTATGAAGGTTCGATGCCGGTGATTGAGTGTCCACCGTCTCCCTGCGACCACTACGGTTTTGCTGCATCGATCGCTACATCGAGTGGGCTAATCTAAGCCTAAACCCTGAGTTGTTGGAGATGGCTTCTTCAGACAATGTAAAAACTAAACAATTCCGCATTATGCGATGGTGTTCATTTATTTAGGCTAAGCTAATTCCTAAATATTGGTATCGGAGCCACTTAGTCTATTCTTGAACCCGATTACAACCCTAAAGCTTTTGGCTAAGTCAAATTGTTTGATTAAGCCGTTGGGTTAATGTTTTTTTGGCCACGGGTAGCATAGAGAAAAAGGGGATTAAGCAAATTAAGAACTCTAATGTAAAAAAAGCCCCAAATTTTCCCTCACCCAAAACTCTAATTTTTATTTCCTATTATATTTTGGCTTGGATTATTGTTTATTTTTGCTTACTTACTCTCAACTAGCAAAGAGAGGTGAATTGAGCGAATAAAAAAAAATCTAAGGAAAAGCCCAAAATTTCCAAAATCTAAAATCTGTTTTGGCTCGGAGAAATTAAAAAATTGTTGAAATTAGGCTTGAACATGATGAATTTGAAGAAGAGAAGTCTATAGAATGCTCAATTTACTAGAGCAAGAGAAATCCCCAACTTTCCCCAATTTCAAAACCCTAAGTTAAAATCCCATACCCTTACAGCTGCATAATGTACTTTTGTCCACTGATAGCACCCTGATTTGAAACCATTCAGATTTTTTGATACATAATGTTAATGTCTTTGCCTTTAGGATATGCTCTGAGACAAGCTGAGACAAGTAATCCACTGATGGCACCTTGATTTGAAACCATTCGAAAGCTGAGACAAGCAATTGGCATTCACTGAACTTGGTTACAAAATTGGCACTCACTGAGACAAGCAATTGACATACACTGATAAGCAATTTTGTAAAGGCTCAGTTACATATTCATTCATTGTAATCATTTACATGTTCATTCACTGAACTGTTACAAAATTGGCATCACACAACGATACAAGCAATCAGGTCGTGTCTACAAATCGACAAAAACACTGCAACTCGATTCATTGAAGGCATTAAAGAAGACAATAACAAAAGTATTCTTACCTGACAGAGTAATCACCCGTGATTTTTAGCACTAAAGAAGAAAGTAAATTGCTGCTTGTCCTTTCAGAATTCAGAGTTTTCAGGTGCTCCTAACAGTGGAAAAAAAAGAAGTGTCCATCTTCTTCGGCTCCAGTGACTGTCCGGTTGTTCAGCTACCTGAATGGATCGATCAACGACGTGATCGTTCCAAGTACACCTACACTTGCAGTCTTGCGCACACACACACACACGCAGCAATCACCAAGCCCAAGCACAACTCCCTGTTTGCAGCGATGCAAAAGCAAGGACACCTGAAATCGAAAAGCTAGCTCGCGAGTCCCACGGGAGAAAAGACTAGCCAAGAAAGAACAAGGGGATAGTAGGGCAGCTGCTCCGAGTACCTGCTCACCGCGTGCAAGGATGTATTGTGTCGCAGCAATATGGAGTCACCGCGCCACCGCCGTCATATGCCGTCGGGTCGCCGAGCTTCCGAGTCTGCCTCTGCGTGCTACCCAGTCGTGGAGCCACCGCCGCCCTGCGATGCCGGGTCACCAAGTTGCCGCCACCGCCGCCATGCCGCCCCCCACCCCGCACGCTGCCCAGTTGTGGATCTGCCGCCGCCTACGCCGACGTGCGCAACACGATAGTGGATCCGCCGCCGCCTTCGCCGACGTGCGCAGCACGGTCGTGGATCCGCCGTCGCCGTGCCTACAGAGACGGAATTTGGGGACGATTGGTTTTGGGGATCTTTTTAGGACTTCATACACGTCTTCTACTCTTGTGCCCTACAAAAAAAAGCCACTCTCAAAAAAATATAGTAAGCCCGCGCGTGTATGCTGTGCGGCGAGACCACCGAAAAATTTCGTTTACCCGCCGATTCACATCCAAAGCGGTTGTACCGCAAGGAATTAGTCTTTCAAAGCGGTACTTCTACCGCAAGGAATTAGTCTTTCAAAGCGGTACTTCTACCGCAAGGAATTAGTCTTTCAAAGCGGTACTTCCGCTTACAATTTCAAATATAATTAGAAGCGGTACAGCCGCCACGAAACCATCCTTTACAAGTGGCTGAGCAGCTACCAAACATAGAACATATTCCTAGCTACAATGGTGCTTGTAATTTCATTTTTTCCAAGCAGTACAACCGCTTTTACTAATGGTATATCCTCCGGCGCCCTTCGTGGTGGCTGCGTCGTTATGAGTCTGTTAATGGGATTTATCTGAGACTCATATGTCTAGACGAGCTTGAAAGATATCTGAATGATACCTAATCCTTATCTATTTAACGTCCTGACCAGGGATGTCCAAAACTAATTGTTCGGCCCCACAGTGCACAACAATATATAAAGGACAGAGATGTTAGCCGGTCATATCTAATCTCATGTTAAGCCTCAGATAACCACGGCCTAGCTAAACCAAAGAGACCCGAGCCCTAACCGATATTGACGCTATTGGCGCTAGAGCTCTATTAGCGTCCACCGTCTCCCTGCGACCACTATGGTTTTGCTGCATCGATCGCTACATCGAGTGGGCTAATCTAGCCTAAACCCCGAGTTGTTGGAGATGGCTTCTTCAGACAATGTAAGAACTAAACAATTCCGCATTATGCGATCTGGTGTTCATTTATTCAGGCTAAGCTAATTCCTAAATATTGGTATCGGAGCCACTTAGTCTATTCTTGAATCCGATTACAACCCTAATGCTTTTGGCTAAGCCGAATTGTTTAATTAAGCCGTTGGGTTAATGTTTTTTGGCCACGGGTAGCATAGAGAAAAAGGGGATTATGCAAATTAAGAACTCTAATGTTAAAAAAGCCCCAAATTTTCCCTCACCCAAAACTCTAATTTTTATTTCCTATTATATTTTGGCTTGGATTATTGTTTATTTTTGCTTACTTGCTCTCAACTAGCAAAGAGAAAGAGGTGAATTGAGCAAATAAAAAAATCTAAGGAAAAGCCCAAAATTTCCAAAATCCTAAATCTGTTTTGGCTTGGAGAAATTAAAAAATTGTTGAAATTAGGCTTGAACATGATGAATTTGAAGAAGAGAAGTCTATAGAATGCTCAATTTACTAAAGCAAGAGAAATCCCCAACTTTCCCCAATTTCAAAACCCTAAGTTAAAATCCAGTACCTTTACAGCTGCATAATGTACTTTTGTCCAATGATAGCACCCTAATTTGAAACCATTCAGATTTTTTGATACATAATGTTAATGTCTTTGCCTTTAGGATATGCTCTGAGACAAGCTGAGACAAGTAATCCACTGATGGCACCTTGATTTGAAACCATTCGAAAACTGAGATAAGCAATTGGCATTCACTAAACTTGGTTACAAAATTGGCACTCACTGAGACAAGCAATTGGCATTCACTGATAAGCAATTTTGTAAAGGCTCAGTTACATATTCATTCATTGTAATCATTTACATGTTCATTCACTGAACTGTTACAAAATTGGTATCACACAACGATACAAGCAATCAGGCCATGTCTACAAATCGACAAAGAATTCCAATGCCAATATCAATACAATTCAAATTACAATTGACACCACAGGAGTACAGGATCATATACAATTCAAATTACAATTAAAAACGAAGGTTCAACCGTATACAAATCTGAACCATGGTTGAAATCTCACTTGTATACATCAACACATTCAAAATTACAAGTGCTTGACATAGCATTTACATATGCAATCAGCATAAAACATCAGCAATATCAGATAAAACGGTGGTGGTGACAGGGCGTAGTGGCCGCGGGCTCGGTGAAGTATTGGTGGTGGCAAGGGGCGAAGGAGGCCGCCACGGCATGGTCGTCGTCGACGTCTCGGCGTCGGCGGTGGGCCGCCAGCCCACCACCATCGTCTTTGTGGGAGGAGCCGCCACCAAAACCCTAGGGTTGTGGGTCTCCCGATCTAGGGGTGCGGGCATTAGGGTTGGGGGAGAGAGAGGTGTTGGAGCATCGGAGTTGGGGCCGTAGGGGGAGAGGGACGGCCGGATGGGAGTTTGCGTTGGCGGTGCTTGCCGGCGTCGCGGGGTTGGGTGAGAGAGAGACCGAGAGAGACTGAAGGGGTGGGGGTGTTTCTTCGCCAGGAGCCACGCGCTGGGGTGTTGAGGCTGGAGCCGAGCGTTTCTTCGCCAGGAGCCACGCGCTGGAGCAAGGACGGTGGAGCCGAGCATTTCTTTGCTAGGAGCTGAGCGATGCGTTCGTTGGATCAGCAGCTTGTCCACGAGTTGTCCATCTAGCTCAGGTATGCACGGGAGCCCATTTGCATCCCAACTGCACAAAATTTGTTTCCGGACGAACTATGGTTAGAGATGTGTCGCTGATTGTGGGTGCGTGGCCCACCTGGCTAGTTAAGTAGAGGTGCCCTTGAGGAAGCATCTCCTAAGTGCGAAGATGCATTCTCGAGAATATGCTTTTAGCGTAGCGCAGATGAGCCTGAGGGCGCTCGGTCGTTTGGGCTGCGCCGTGGGCTGGCCCTGCTCCACGTTGGGCTTGCTCGGTTAGGTTGTCTCCAACAGGCTTCCCTAAAGCATTCTCTACACCAAAACAGGGGACAAATTCTTCCCCTATGTGCTCCAACAGCGTTTTCTATTCCGTTCCCTGCCTAAAATAGAGAATTTCTCTCCATTCCTTTATATATAGGGATTCTCTCTCATTCCCCTATACAATTCTCCATATAGAGATGAAAGAAATATAAGGAGACATTTTTTAAAGGAAGCCCCTATATTAGCCTATAGGGGATCAAATTTAGGGAACCCTGTTGGACAGAGCCTTAGCACGACCCATTATTGTGCGCAGTATTTTCCTCTCTCTTTGCTACAAAATAATTTCAGAAAATATTTATTTGTTAAAATTAGCTCAAGACCTTCAAAATTCTCCAAAATTTATGGTAAACACTAGATACCGACTGTAATTTTATAAAAATATTAGCTCATAAGTTGTTATTGTCCAGCAGCTAGATTAATTATGGAAAGCCTTTTATAGTATTTAGATATTTTAATAAAATGCTGATTTGTTTGTTTATTTATTTAAAATAGAATATAACTTTATAAATAGTTGAGAAAATCCCTCAAAACATTAAATAATTCTGTGGGCATAGAAAAATATGAAAATTAACTATCATCACTTAAAAATATATACATTAATAAGTGCTATTAAAGGCTTTTTGCCGCTATCACATGTACCATAATGACCCTAAAAATGTATTCGAGCACCATAGAGGTTATTTAAACTAATAAGAGGATATTACCTAAGGCAATATGAGTATTACTAGAGGGTAAACGTGCGGACGCCACGTTGGTTTGTTCACGGAGAAGGCACGATTTTATGGGGTGATGTTAATATGGTTTGAATAGTGTTAATGTAATATTTTGTTAACACATACAATTGAATAAGATGAACGTCTCATGATATTACTATGCTACATTCATTCATGTAAGGATGGTTATTATGTATTTTACATGCCATAATAGTAAGAACTGGTTATATTGTTCGACGACGATGCTACAGTGACCGATATAAGGATGGTAATATATACCCCCTCCGTTCCAAAATATAAGGCGTATTTTGACCGGAGAAAAGTCAAACTTAGTAAATTTTGATCATAAATAAATCAAATAATATGCATCGTTAGTATACAAAAGTTGTATCAAATTGTTCATATTTCAAAGTATTTTTTGATACAATATTATATTGTAACAATTCATAATATATAATAGAGGAATCTAACAGTCAAACTCTACTTTTAAAGACTTTTGTGTAGTCAAAATACGCCTTATATTTTGAAACGGAGGGAGTATTATTATTCTACATGCCATAATAGTAAAGATGGGTTACATTGTTCCGCGGCGTGTGCTGCTAACGTCCTGTTCGTATTTGCAAAGCTGATTACCTTTGGACTTTGCTTTCAGAATGTAGGTCTTTGTCATCAGGTGAAGTGGAAGGTGGGGCGTGGACTGTCCCAAAGAGTTACTGTGCACAGTTTAGAGAATGGTGTAAGCAGTGTAAATGTAAAGGTAAAGCATATTAAAATGTATGGAATAAACTATTTATGTAGGAACCGAGAATGCTTACGCAATGGCGGTCATCTGGTGGGGTAGAATGTGGATCTGTGTCATGTATACTGATTAGGTGCTTGGCGATAATGTGTGTAGGAATGGTGGTTGCGCTATCACCGGACCTAGATTGTCCTGTTGATTGTGCGATTGAATTGTCAGTTGAAAATAAAATGCTGAATGGCCGAGGAAATGGTCTGAAGCAAAACAACACAGCAAGTGTCTACAAAGGCGCAAAAAATGTGGAAACATCTTTGCCTCAATATAAAGAAAAGCAAGCACGTAAATAAGCTCAGGCCCTTAACCAAAATTGGCAAGGAAGGTTCAAGAGCTTGCTGATGTAATATGGTTTTATCTTAGAAAACACGATTACACCTCCCAAAAATCCACAGCACATAGTTAGCACTTTTGGTACAGGAATGACAAAGAAAACCTCATACATATGAGTCAAATTATGCTAACAACCTCATCACCTTGTATTACTCGATGTAGTGCATATATATAGTTACAACAGCAGTACGTAGAGGTATGCAGCGGAGACGCTGGAATGACGGCATGCATGCAGAGGCGCACGCAGCCGTAGGAAGCGGTTGCCACTAACAGAACATGCGACGAGGGAGCAGGTATCACGGCGCATCGTGAGTATTGATCCTGTTCGTTCAACACCCCCCGGCAGTCATAGCGTTGGAAGCCTGGACGTTGAGACTGTTGCGAAATTCAGTGAAGACAGCCGTGGGTAGTCCCTTTGTCATGATATCTGCAAATTGCGACGAGGTGGGAACATGGAGAACTCGAGCTTCTCCCAATGCAACTCAATCGCGGACGAAGTGAAGATCAATTTCGACATGCTTTGTTTGTTGGTGCTGAACCGGATTGGATGATAACTACATGGCGCTAACGTTATCACAATAGATAATCGTGGAGTGAGTTGGCGGCACATGAAGCTCGGTGAGAAGTTGGCAAAGCAAACAGACTCCGCAACACAATTGGCAACAGCTCTATATTCCGCTTTGGCACTGGATCTTGACACGGTGGACTGACGCTTAGAAGACCAAGAAATGAGGTTATTGCCAAGAAAGACATAGAAGCCGGAGGTGGATTTTCTGGTGTTGGGGCATCCAGCTCAGTCGGCATCAGAGTATGCAGTGAGATCATGGGAAGTGGATCGATGAAGCTGAAGGCTGAAGTGTGTTGTCCCTTGTAGATACCAGAGGATCTGTTTGACAAGCTGGAAATGAGAAGAGTGCGGCGCATGCATGAAGATGAAAGCTTGTTGGACCGGGTAAGAAAAATCAGGACGAGTAAGGGTTAGGTACTGAAGTGCGCCAACTAAGCTGCGATATAGGGAAGGATCATGGAATGGAGGGCCATCAGTAGCGGAGAGTTTGGAGCGGGTGTCGATATGTGTGGTTATAGGCTTACAATTGAGCATCTGGGCACGTTCAAGGATCTCAAGAGCGTATTATTCCTGAGATAGGAATAAGCCTGAAGGTGTTCGTTGAACATTGATTCCAAGAAAGTGATGGAGGTCACCGAGATCACTCATGGAGAATTCAGTACTAAGAGAGGAAACAATGTGAGAGAGAAGTGAAGGGTCACTGGTAGTGATGATGATATCGTCAACATATAGGAGGAGGTAGACGAGAGAGCGGCCGCGTTTGATGACAAAGAGAGAAGAGTCACACTTGGAAGCTTGAAAGCCGAGAGATCGAAGGTAGGTAGTGAAATGTGTGAACTAGGCGTGGGGTGCTTGTTTGAGGCCATAGAGGGACTTGTGAAGAAGGCAGACATGATTCGGGTTGTTAGGATCGACAAAACCGGCTAGTTGAGCGCTGTAGACTATTTCGTCAAGATGGCCATGAAGAAAAGCGTTTTTAACATCGAGTTGATGCAGAGACCAGCAATGGAATGTGGAGAGACTCAAGACGGTGCGGATGGTCGCCGGTTTGACGACGGGGCTAAAGGTTTCGCCGTAATCAACACCCGGCTGTTGAGTAAACCCACGAAGAACCCATCTCACTTTGTAGCGGGCAAGAGTGCCATCTGGGTTTAACTTGTGGCAGAAAATCCATTTGCCAGAGAAAAGATTAATATTGGGTGGACGAGACACAAGTGACCAAGTGCGGTTTTGGAGCAGGGCATCATACTCCTCTTGCATGGCAAGAAGCCAATTTGGATCCTTGATGGCCTCACGGTAAGAAGATGGGATGGGCGAGACAGCGTTAGCAGCGAGAGTGAAGTGCCGTTTGGGCATGCAATAGCCGGACAGGCCCGGACTTGCCCCTGGTCTGCACGCTGTGTCGCTGTGTGCATTTGTGGGAGGAGCTACCGTTTGCGCTTTGGGCGGGAGAAGCGAGATAGGGGGCGCGCAAGCATTGGCGGCAGGCGGAGCAGACCTGCACGGCGAGCTGAGCGGAGGGACTAGGTCAGGTGGAACAGGTGGGGAGGAGGTTGTGGGCTGAGGGGAAGCTGCACTAACCACCGCGCCAGAAGCGCATGGGAAGTTGGTTGGTGGCATGGGAATCACAGAAGACTCCGTGCTGGAGGCAGTGCCGATCGGCTCAGGTGGCTGCTACGAGCTGGCATGGAGATCAGAGAGGATTGTGTCACCTGGAACGATTTCGGCTGGGGAAGTTGTACGCTGTGTGTGGGATTCGTAGGGAAAAATTGTTTCATCAAAATTTACATGGCATGAGATTATGACTTCGTGAGTAGAGAGATTGAGACAACGATACCCCTTCTGTTCCAGTGCATAACCAAGTAGAATGCAACGAGTGGAGCGAGGTGCTAACTTATGGGCGGTGGTGGGAAGAAGATTGGGATAGCAGAGGCAGCCGAATACGCGGAGATGATCATAAGTAGGTGGAGAGTGGAAGAGAAGAAAATGCGGGGTGTTAAACTGGAGTGGTTGAGAGGGGTGCCGATTTAGGATGTGTGTAGAGGTGTGCAGGGCTTCAACCCTAAAGGCACTGGGTAAGGCTGTCTCCAACAAGAATCCCTAAATTTGATCCTGTCGGGGATAAAAATACGGTCCATTCCCATGGCCCATTACCTAACAGCCCAATTGAGCAGCCTACCAGGGCCCAGCTCCCTGGAAGGTTCTATCAGGCCCATATGCACCATGCCGAACAGCCTCTTGGCTAGCACGGTGCGTGATGGCCTAGGTCTCGTGTTTAAGTTTGACTTGAACAAGAGTTCTGCACGGCAACATGAAGACCCGGACGTTGGTTTCCCGGATTGGACTGGAGGTCGTGATCCCCAAGACTTGGAGATTACCTTATCTACTGTAGGTTGTATTTGGCATGTATGAGTTCGTTACGATCTCGTAATTAGCCCGGCCCGATATTCTTCGGTAGGTCGGTTTGCTCCGTACTATATAAACAGGGCACCTACGGCGTTTAGAGGGACCCTGGCCATTAGATGACCGACAAAAAAATATTGACGTCGGCCTAAAAGCCGACGTAAATACAAGTTATTTACGTCGGCCCCGACGTAAATACTTGTATTAACGTCAACGTAATTACGTGAGCTTATTTACGTCGGCATGCCCACGTAAATAGCTATTTACGACAGCTTTCGGCCTATTTACGACAGCTTGTGGCCCACGTTAATAATCTGGATTCTTGTAGTGCATGTAAATAAGCTCAGGCCTTTAACCAAAATTGGCAAGGAAAGTTCAAGAATCAAAATTGGCAAGGAAAGTTCAAGAGCTTGCTGATGTAATATGGTTTTATCTCAAAAAACACGATTACACCTCCCAAAAATCCACAGCACTTAGTTAGCACTTTTGGTACAGGAATAACAAAGAAAATCTCATACATATGTTGCTACAGTAACAGACGATCTAAACAATAGAATGGGCATAAGTAGACCACTCCATGAATTTGGTAACAAAAGGCCAAGAATTTTTTTGGACAGAAGAGGCATAAACTACTGAATGAGCAATTCATCTAGCAAACAGAACAAATCTATAGCTCACCAATCAATTGCACTCCATGAATAGCAACAACACATAGTAGCCATGTCATCGTACCGGCAAAATTTGCATAACCTTCGTGGCAGTAAATTCCCTAACTTGCATGAAGCATTCACATACCAACAATTTCAGGTCGAAACATCTCAGCAAGCATGTATGCATCTAAGAAATATATAACTGAAAAAGAAGCAATATTCTTTAACTAGCTGTCACATAAAGCTATTGAACAATGCATTTGTCAAAGAGGACTGACATAGAATAGTTATAGATTTTGGTCAAAGAATGTTGTGCCAGTTTTTATGGAACAATACCAGAAGTCTATGTTAGCATTAGGTCATAAGTGGGGAGAACCGAGTTGGTGGATACAGTTGTGGTGGCGACCACCTTTGTTGGATCCGGCAAGGCGTGGCGCAGGCGTTGGGCGAGCAGCAACGATGACCAACAGTGACCAAAAGACATTGACATTACAATTGGCAACAAGAGCATGCAAAAATAGGCATAGAAGCAAAATTAAAACTCAAACCCAACGTTTTTTATCACACAAAACCCCTAATTACGCTCGTTGGACCTAGTGGTACCGAGATGTGGTACTGCTGTATATACTATTAGCACGTAAAGGAATTGCTTTGTGGTGAAGCATGCTTAGCTGGAGGAGGAGATGCTGATGAGAGGGGAGAATCGGGTCCGACCGATGGTAGATGAAGTTGTGAATGAAGCTGTGTCGGTTACCACCTTCGCTTCATCCAGCAAGGCGTCGCGTCGACATTGGGCGAGCAGCAACGACGATGACAGGCGGTAGTGCACTCACATTACAATGGCACTGAGAGCATGCAAAAATAGGCATAGAAGCAAAACTAAAATTAAAATCCAAGATTTTTTTTCCACACAAAGCACCTAATTGTGACGCACACAAATTCCGCGGCGAAAACGCGTTCGCGGGCGTGCCAGTGTATTTATCGAAAATACACAAAAGAAAAGGGGACAAGGATGTTTATATTTCAAATGAAGTACAACTCCTTGTTGATATTGCGCTCCGTAGCCAGGTTGGTTAGACATCTGTAGCCTGGTAGGCTAGACTTCTTGTTCAGGTGATCGTCAGATTCTGGATCCCGGGACCTCGGAAGGACACCCGGTTAATTACATCCGCAAGCCAGCTCGCGGAACACCTCCAATTAAGCTGCTGGGGCTATCTTCTTCTTCTCCTTGCTTCGTGGTTCACCGTACAGTTGGTGGATGGCGGATTGGTTGGCGACGGCAGAATACATGGGGTAACCAGGGCCCATGTAATGCCTAGCACAGCCGTTGACATTTGGCTATGCCCGTCCGTGTCGCTTGAACTTGTCCTCGTCAAGCTTCACGTTGGAGTAGTTAAACTTGGGGAATGCACGGTTAGCACTCGGCTTGGAGTTGAAGTTGACGGCTTCGCTGCGTCATCGGGGATGTTCCCGCTTGTTGGCTTTTGGACTTGTCGTTGACGAGTCCTGATCATCGGAGTTGATATATTGGAACTGAGATTCTCCTCAACGGTATATTCTCATCAGGAGCCTTCGTCGGTACGGCGAAATTGGGATCTCCACAGTACCCTTGATGGAATATTCATCATCAGGAGAGTTGGTTGGCACCGTGGAACTGGGATCTCCTCGGCACCGTTGATGGAATGTTCGTCATCGGGAGGAAGATGTTGAAGATCTTCTTAACGGAATGTTCGTCGTCGGAGAGTTGGCCGACACCGTGGAACTGAGATCTCCACGATACCTGTTGATGGAATGTTAATCATCGTCTTGATATTTATTGGAGCTTCTTCCTTCTAGCGGGAAGTCCGTCGGTAGGAGATATGTTGGTACGGTGGAATTGGGATCTCCACGATACCGTTGGCCTTCAGGGTCTTGTTCACCTTCAGGGCCGGGTTCACCGGAACAGAATGGTTATTCCGCTACAGTCGATGTGATGGTAGGTCTCACCGGTATTGGCAGGGTTGATGGAGAAGGACATTGGACGGCTCCCGTTATCGATGACGGAGTCGTTGTCGAACGATCTTTGGGTTTTCTCGAGTGGAACATGATTCCGCTAGACCGACACATTGTTTAGACGGTGTCGCTTGGGTTTCTTCGTTTGAAGATGATAACGGTGCACAGTGCCGTGTAGGGCTCCGGCTGTCATGTGCCGAGAACATCGGTGATATCGCGGAACTGGGATCTCCGCAATATTCTTGATGAGATAATCGCCATCGCCTTGATCCGGAAGGAGGGCGCAGTGTAGGTGCCACTACTGCCACTCGGGAAGAAGGTCGGGTGCCGCCGAGGGATAACGCCGTCCCGTGACCGGCTCGGGTCACGTGAGAGGAGATCGGGGTCGTGTATCGTGGAGGTGATATTACGCCACCATCGCCAATGGTCTTGATCCGGAAGGAGGGCGCAGTGGAGGTGCCACTGGTGCCACTCAGGAAGAAGGTCGAGCGCTGCCAAGCCGATCCACTGCGCCAGGGAAGGTGGACCCCTCCGGCCACCGCGCGGCTCTGACCTCGCATGCCGTGGAGGACTAAGAATGCCACCGCCAAACCACCGGGTCGAGCCAGACGTGGGGGTGAGCGAGTGTGCGTCGTCGCCGTGCTCAGGGAACCCGCGCATTGGGGCAACGGTCAGCCACGCCGGGCTGCATTATCGCTGTCGTTGCACGCTGGGCCAAAGGGAGATGGTCACGCCGAGTTGCCTCCGCGCCAAGATGGAGAAGAGGGACCGGGGCTAGATCTTGGGCAAGATAACTACGCCGCCGTGCTGAGCCATGCCGAGGGAGATGTCGCTGCCGCCGTCCACATTGAGGGCAGGGCATGGACAGGTCGGGCCGGTGCGCATGCCGAGGTGGAAGGTCGCCGCCACCGCACCGTGTTGGAGGGGAGGAGCGACGGGCCACCACCATGGATGATGCCGATGCTGTGGAAGGAGATGAGGCCATCGGCCGGGCCGCCGCCGTATCGCGCGCTGTCTGCGTCCGTGATGGAGGAGGGGCGCTGCCGCCGTGGAAGGCATCGATGCCACTGTGCCGAAGGTTGGGGTCGCCCGTGCCGGGTCCGTGCCGTGGACGCCGCTGCCGACCCATGTTGAGGACTGGGAGCCGCCTTGCCGTCACATGGGAAGAGGGAGAGGTTGCCGCCGCAGCTAGATCTGGGCGCCGCCGCGCGCCAAGGGAATGAACGGGGCCGCCGTCGCCCGTGAGGAGGATGGAGAGGACGAGGTGTCACTGGTCGCCGTTGCCGGGCCTGGAGCAGAGGAGTGGAGTTGATCTCGAGGCCGGACGGGGCGGCGTCGGCCGTGGAGGAGGCCGGGGCAGCGCGGATCTGAGCCGGGGCGGCTCCAGGCGCGGAGGAGGCCGGGGCGGCGTCGGCAGTGGAGGCCGGGGCGGCGCCGTGCGTGGTGGAGGAGGCCGGGGCGGCGCCGTGCGTGGAGGAGGAGGTCGGGGCGGCGCCGGGCGTGGAGGAGGATGGAGACGGCGTCGGGCGCGGAGGACGGGGCGGCGCCGTCGTGGGCGCACGGAGCAGGACGAGGGCGGCGCCGCTGGGCTGCCGTGGCTGGGAGGCGGGGCGCAGCCGGCGCCGGGCGCGGAGGAGGCCGGAGCGGCGTTGGGGCCCGCCTGGCGGCGCGGGCGCGAGGGAGGATGGCGCGACAGCCACGCCGGGCCACGAGGAGGAGACGGGACTACGGCGCGCCGGCCGGCAGGGGACGGCGTCGGGGCGGAGGAAGCCCGGCGGTGCACCAGGGCGCCGCCGGGTTGGCGCTGCCTGAGAGAGAGAGAAACGAGGGAGGAGAGAGGTGGGGAGGGCCGCCCTTAACCTTTTTCCTGATTTTTTTTACCTGACGCCAATTGATGTTTTTGTGTTGATTCCTCCTCCATGATTAGGGTTAAGCTCCTTTTATAGCCAGCAATTAGGGTTTGCCAATTTCAGGCCAGATTTGGGCCAGACCGGTTCCGGGCCAAATTAGTCCGTGAAAATAATTCCGACGTGACGGGACGATCGATATCATCGAGAAATTTTTTTTCTCATCGAACACTAATTACGTCCGTTGGACCTGATTCCATCGAAATGTGCTACTATTGTACATATTATTAACATGTAAAGGAATTTCTATATGATGTAGCATGCTTAGATGGAGGAAGAGTTGCTGATGAGAGGGGCCTGAGAGGGGACAAACGAGTTCCGTCGCCGGTGCATGCGGCAGCGTTGGTGACCACCTATGCTGGATATGGCAAGGCGCGGCATCGGCGCTGGGCGAGCAACAACAACGACGACAGCTGGTGGTTCGACAACAGCGAAAGAGGAAGGAGGAGACGGCGGCGACGACGATGGAAGAAATCTGAGGGAGACGAAGTGCGAGGATGGTTCGCCTATGGTACATCTAGCCGTATCGGTGGCAGCCTTCACTGGATCCCGGTCGATCTACCTGTCCGGTGGCGGCCTTCACTGGATCCGGCAAGGTGTGGTGGCCTGGTTAGCCACAGGTGGCCTCACGGCACGGCCGGAGAGTGGGAGGGGGCAGCGCCGAACCGGGAATAGCGACGAAGACAACGACGGGAGGACAACCATCGCCGCTCCGAGGCACGACCGGGGAAGATGAGGCAGGACGGTGGCGTTCCGGTGCGGAGGTGGTAGTAGGGGTTTGGCGGCAGGAGAGGGGAGACGGGGAGGAGAACGCGAGAGCAAGGGCCAGGGAGTTCCTTTTTTTTGGCCTAGGGCAAGGGATTGGTGGGTGGGCCGGCAGACTGTACACAATGACATTTGCGGGTAATTATTTGACTGCAACTACGGGTCACCTATGAAGAGGAAAAGGGCGGTGCTTGCGGTGAGTTGGATGACGTGGGCGTAAGTTTCCCCAGGTAAGCTTGCATTGGCGGTGGATGCCTATAGGAATCATAGAACTTTTAGGAGTTTTTGGAAAGTTTTTCGAGTGGGAGGGGCAACGCGTGGCGGGCTGGAGCAAGCGCCACACGCCCCTAACGACGGTAGGAGGCTATAGGTAGCGGGGGAAGGGCAATGGCACGCGTCCAGGGCACGATCTGGGTGGGGTGATGTGGCACGATCTGGGCCGTCATCCGCGTCGATCGGACGACCGTGAAACAAAACGCGACATGGCATGGCAAGGAAGCAACCTCAAAGAGCGCTATGCGCTATACAACGTAGTAGAATGCATATGACCATATTGTACTAAAAGATCATGCATGTCATGGCATTTCCTTGGACCGCAGATGAGGTTCCCCTGGGGTGAAATAGAATTGCCGTAAGTAATTGTAGTAACATTCATGCATCATTTTTTATTTGTATTTTTGGATATTTATCAGTGTTAACTTGTGAGAATAGACATAAACGACCAAAAAGGCAGGTTCGAAGATGCCGAGGAGCACTACCCACCATAGCAGGGTGAGTAAACATTTCACAATACATGTCTACACCTAGTTTTCTAAAATTATATTGTTTGCTATGAAAATGCATGCTATATGAATTACCTATTTTATTCATGCTATAAACATGCTCGTTCCTCGTTACTTTATTACCTTATATGGTTGTCTTGATTGTCATACCCTTGAATAACCTAAGTCTAGATGGGTAACAACTTTAACCCAACCTATTGGGTATAACTTGCTTAGACATGCTTAGGTCCAAAAAAAAAGATCCTTAGGAAACAAGGCTCAGAATGGTGGACCAATATTCACCAGACATTCATTCATTCAATTTGATGACATATGGTAGTTAGGGCTGTTAGCTGAGTTTGGGATGATAAATTATATTCATTCATTCAATAATTAGTTTTGTATTCTCTGATTTAAAATAGCTTAGTTATGAATTGCTAGGGTTTTTGTAGAATTTAAAATTGTTTTACTAAATGGGAAAGGCCTTGGCCTCGAGTGGGATGAATCCAGCCCATCACTATGTGTGACAGCCCGCTGCTCAACCGAGCAATCGAGAGTGTGGCCGCTGCCACCAAGGGACTAACAGGCGGACCCCACCTGTTAATGGCTCAGGGCGAAGCTCGTGGTGGTGCAGCGACGGCTCTGGTAAGTGGCGGTGTCTCCGACAAGGGTGTTCGGTCAGGCAACAAGCTACGAGCTATCGGATTTTGATGAAAGGGTTGGAGATGGAGGTTACTGAGGGGCTTCAACTGGCAGCAACGGTGGTGGAGGCGGCCGACGAGGGAAATGGTGGCGACGACAACAATTGGCATGGGGTTTGTGAGGGATCCTAAAATGGAGAGCTGGGTGAAGCCAACGGGCGGCGCCCTAAGGCACGAGAATGGAGGGAGAGGCGTGACAGTGTGTGTTGTCTTCAACACTAGCGGGATGGGTGATGGTAATAAGGAGGAGCAATGTTTTATAGGAGGGGCAACAAGGTGACTCGGAGGGAGAGGTGGTGGCACGGCACAACGGCGAAGATGTCATGGTCTAAATTGGTTGTGCCGAGGTGGGAACGTGTAGGCCGTGACGACGGTGGCACAACACATGCGAGGGGAATGATAGAGCGTAGTGGAGGCTACGGAGCACCGAGGGCCGAGGAAGAGAAAGGGAGAGAAATAAGCGAGAGCGAGGGTCTAGAGAGAGACGAGCAAGCGGGGGCTGTGGGAGGAAGATGAAGGAACTAACAGGTGGGTCCCATCTATTAGTGGGAGGAAGAGAGACCAAGGGTAAGAGGTAGGTACATAGGTCTGGGATGTCTATGAGGCGCTGTTAGGCAGAGCGGCGCGTGACGTGGGAGGCGAGCTGGGTGTTGGCGATTCTTATGCCTAACAGAATTAATCCGCAAGCGCACGAATATCACAGTAGCTTTCACCCGGGAGTATTCCAAGGTATCAATTTGCACGAGGAACGAGAAGTGTTCTAGTCTAGAATCTAGCTTGCCCGAAAAGATAAGATGAATAATGAGGGTAATGACGGGAGAAGGGATAAAGATATCAAGGGTCAAGTGGATCTACTGGTCTAGACTCACACAACTAAAGGTGCAAACCCAGCTCGATACTATAATTTATCTGTGTTGGAGCTCGAAAGATCCGCTATCACCCGCTATCATCTAAGAACTCCGAATGATTATGGTCATCCCCGATTGGGCTCAACTGATCTAACCCGGACGTGGTGGACTACACAAGGGCTAATACCACCCGAATAGAAGGGTTGTCACTATCTACTACCTACCACACAACCCGTGGGGCTAGGTGCGGATTGTGTAATTCCTAGTCCAGACACCACGTCTACACTAGCAATCACTAGTTTACCACGACGTCATTGATAAATCACTTGCACGAGATGAACAAAATTCTATATAGAGCAAGTCAGATCTCAACATATGAAGTTAAGTAACAAAATGAATTTACTTTATAAAGTAAAGCAGAGCTGCAGTGTTACCCAAACAGAAGACCGGAACTTCACTCGAATCTGAGTTCCGTTCTTGCAGTACACGGTGGAAGAGATGCCGACGGCTTCGGCTTCTCCCCAACACTCGACTCTCCTATCTCCTTATTCTCTAATTATATCTGGGCAGCGTAACACCTCTTTCTTCTAATCCATAGTCTTCTTCGTGCTTAGAACCAAGCGAAAAACCCCTATTTATAGCATCCTAGAGGCCTTATAGGCGAGGTGGCTTGGCGTGACTCCCTTGGTCAGCTGGTTTGGGGAGGTCGGCCAGCCATCCATTTGCACCGTCTTCAAGTCAAGTGTTGAGATTTCTTTCCCAAGGCGGTGGGATAACTAACCGAGGCAGTTGCATCTCGGATACCTTTGGAGCTAGGTTAGTCGGTTTGGTGGGATCGACCGGTCCCTTTATTCCACCATCCTTGCTGACCCATGGTCCAGATCAACTCCCATGGTTGGTTTACTGCATGCCCAAGTCATTTTTGTTTGTTTGACACAGTTAGAGACCGGTAGGTGGGCCATTTGATCCATGTTGAGTTCATCCGGTCCTTGGATCAAACCGCACCGACGATAGGGATCACCTTTTGAGTGTGTTTGGTGGGGCCAAAGTGGGGCCGGCTAGTTCGGTGGGGCCAGCCGGCCTAGGGTAGGCTGGCCGGTCCCATTTTAGCCTAGTTTTCACCAATTTTCTTTGGTGGGCTCCTGAAAACATATTCTCATCAAAACTAGTGGAATTTGTGAATTTGCAACTATTAAAACTTGAGTTTCTTCTTTTTATGGGTATGTTGATGGTTGAAACTGCTTAAAATATTGTATAAATTGACCGTCAACACTTGGCTGGAGAGAGCGAGAGGGAGTGGGCCGAAAGGAGGAGAGATGGGCCACTGGGAAAAATTGGTTTACTATTTTGTTTTAGCCTTTTCACTTCTTTTCTTTTGCAATATGATTTTAAAAAAATTATTTTAGTGAGAATTATTTTCAAGCAAAATTTATAAAACTTAAGTGAGTTGCAAAATTCATTATATATACATACAAATGTTTTAAAAATGCATTTGCAGAATTAGTTTGATTACGAAGGTTTTTCATATGTGTTCAAAATCATTGGAAGCTATTTTATAGAATTAATTTTAAAAGGTGGCCTTGAGTTGATTACAAAAATATATTTTATCATATTAACATATTATTATATAAATTATAGGAATCACTTTTACATACCTTCTTTGTAAAATTATTTGAAAGTAAGTTTTAATTGGATCCAAATTGCATTATGCTTGAACAATCATGCCATCAGTAAATTTTTGAAATTTATGTAGTAAGCATTCTTTGTAAAATAATCAACAAGCCATATCTTTAGTTTAAAATTTGGGTTTGTTACGGTGTGTTTGATCTGGTATGGTGTGTTGTTATGAAATGGTCATGGTCAAGTGTGTTGGAGGATTTGGGTTATGGTGATAAATAGTTGGTTAAGGAGACCCGGAGGAGAATGATGCGGATAATGTCCGACATGATTGCTATGCTAAGCCAAGAATAGGAGAAGTATGAACTTGAGGCAAGATTGTCCTGTGTGTTGGCATAGTTAGGGCTAGCCCAAAAGGAGCGTGGAGTCACATGCGTAGCATAGGGACCCTGTCATCAAAGAATGGTTCCAACACAATGCGTAGCCATCGTGCGGTAGTACAAGTTTGGTGCTTTAGCTAAGATAACATTGCAAATTAATTTCTTATAAGCTACACTTAATTACAAATTACTTGCTTACACTTTACCTATCTATTCTAACAATGATACATGTACTTATTTTACTGTAGATGGAACCCTGTCATAGCCACTCGTTCGCTGAAATGATGTCCACCATGGTTACGAGGATCATGCTACGTGAGTCAGTGAGTACACATAGGGTGTGTTTGGTTTCCGTATGAGTTGAGCTCGGCATGGCCGGCTCAGCTAGGCCGAGAGGAGGCGGGCCGAACTCATGCAGGGTGCTTTGTTTGGTTATGTTGCATCAATTGAGCCTAGTTGGGTCGAACAGGCATTTGGTGGCCTTGATATTTTGCTAAACCAATTGTGACATTCCATCGAACACCTCACAGGCATGCCATTGCAGCGAGCCATCCCCCGTCCGTCGCCATCCCCGCCTCGGCTACGCTGCCAGCTCGCTGCCCCATCACTGAGCTCGCCGCGTCGTCACCGAGCTCGCCGCGTTGCCGCTCGCTGCCGCCGCTCCAGACCACACGCCGCCGCCGCTGTCGCTCCCAACCGCACTTGTCGCCACCGCTCCCGGTCGCACGCCGCCGTCCCTACCAGCTGCACCCACCGCCGTCGTCGTCAATCCCGACCTTACCTGCTTCCAGCGCCGTTGCTTCCGTCCGCATTAACAGCCACCGCCGTCGCTCCTGGCCGCACCCGCCATCGATCCCGGCCGCGCAAGCCTGCATGAGCAGAGCCAGGCCCGGGAGGAACGCTCGATTTCCCAGTTCCTCCTAAGCCTGGCCGATACAATGATTTTGCACAAATGGAACATGGTTGCAACAGTGTGGTTTCAACCATCCAAACACGCGGTGCCTGCATCTACTGGGCCAGGCTGGGGATTTTACAGGCAACCAAACAGCCCCATAATGTAGCAGCTGTGCCACTACCTACCCCTCTCTCCCGCAACGTGAGGCGACCCTCACAATGCGGAGGTGGTCGGCGCGGCAGCCCAGGCGTGAGGCGTGCGCGACCCAAGGCCACGCACATGGCTCGGCTTTGCTGACCGACGAGGTGGCCCAGGCGCAGTGCAGGCTTTGCTCGGCCCTAGCAGCCAAGGTACAACCAATATTTTCAAAACATTTTGAAAAAGTGCATATTACTACTAAATAAATTCCTATATTTCTAAATACCTTTTTCAATATTTTGGTTTCTAATATATTAATTTCTAAGTACTATTTGTAGAAATTTTTTTTCACAATTTTAAAACATACTTTTGTATTTAATAAGTTTTGTTTCGAGTTTAGAAAAAACGAAACTTATTAAATAATAATAAAATAATATTTCTATATATTTTTTATGACTAATATTTGATTAATATTTTTAAATATAGTTTATGGCGGTTAAATTATTTACGCCTTTTT
>SPJY01015242.1:503393-526901 GCA_005191435.1 Raddia distichophylla
CCTAGTAGGGTTGTCGGCCCTCCCTAGCCGACCGTCACCCTGGGGATGTGTGGCCTTAACCACTATCCAGTGAGGGCCAATACCTGCCCCTAACGAGACTGGTCCCAGAGGGCCTCCTGGAGCGCTCACAACTGGCGATCCACGTTCCGTGCTCCGCGCGATGGCCACGCGTTGTGTTGGAAACCAATCCTGGCCAGCGATCTTTCCGCTACGCGTGTGTATCCGCGCTCCTCCTGGGTAAGCCCTGGCTAAACCCAGCACTAGGCAAATCCTGCCTTAATCATCCATCCGGATGTCCAAATCCAACTAGGGGCAACCCACCATTCATTCTCTACTTCCACGGTCATCGACCACACCACTCACTTGAACCTTCCCAACCGACCGACCCAAACAGACCAAGCCCCCACATATCCATACCCACAAACACAATCAGCCCAACATGCATCTACCCGCCCTAACTGTCACATGTCAAATCATATTGGATGAGAATCATGAATGTCTGGTGAATATCGGTTCACCGTTCCGTGGCGATTAGCCAGAAGACTTATTTAGCCTAAGCCGGTCTAAGCAAGTTTTACCCATTAGGTGGGGTTAAAGTGGTTACCAAACTAATCATGGGCTAACAAGAGCAATGACAATCAAGGCAGTTATTAAGGCTAAACATTTCAAGGCAGGCATGTATAAGTATAACATGATTAATAATTAGGCAATATAATAAGCATGCATCTTTAGTAGTTAAACAACATAGTTTAAGAAAAACTGGGTAATGAACATGATATTAGTGATGTTAATCCGTACTAGGGAAAGTCGCTGTCTCTCCCTAATACGGATCACATCTAAAGAGTAAGTGTTAACTCGCCTTGTTCCGGTGGAAACTCCTCTTCAGCGTCACCGAATCTTCCGTCGGGATCGCCTACGTCTAAACATACCAATAACCAATAATTACTACTAGTAATGCAATGGAAAACATGATGCATGCACGATCTAGGTCGAACTATCGGCCTAAATACCTAAAGTCGATTTGCGAACCTATTTTGCGTATGATATGTTATGCATGCCGTAGTGTATTAATAAATGGTATTGGTATTATAATAGTCTCTAAACCCAAAAATACGATTTGGTACGGTAAGTTTGCAAGAGGGTAATTAGGGTTTCTCGTCAACACAAAATGACATATGTATATAAATATATATTGTAAAATTCACCTACGCTAGGGTTAAAGTTTAATGGGGTTAACAAGGTAGTAAAGTTTCTAGATAAAGAGTTGATTCTGGGTTTTTAAACATTATTTAGATATATTACTTGTTCAACACCTTAACAGATTATTTTAAGTGAAATGCAAGCAAATTGTTGGTGTCTAGAAATAAATATCCCTTGAACATAAATATAATTACACATATGTATTTAGGTGGAAATGTTATTTTGAAATATTCTTAGATTTATAGAGACACTTTCTAATAACATATTTTCTAATGATTATTTGGGACCTGAGCCATTAATTAATAAACAGCAATTACCCTAAATTCAACTTAATCATTTCTATATAAGAAACTTCTAATTTTTAACGTACAGTGCGCAACTTTCCTATACAGTGAAGGCTTTTCATATTTTTATAAAATCAAATATCATCACTAGTATTTATCTAAATTTTTCTAGAATTTTTGGGAGTGATTAGCTATTTTTAGAAATTCAGAGACTATATTCGGCATTTAGCTAATTAGTAAATCGCTGGAAATTCATTTAAATCGAGTCGGGCCGAGCCAACCGACGGATGCCCCAGCGCGACAATACGGCCCACGGCCCGCTTCGCGCGCGCCATCGCTGGCGGAAGCATACGCCGAAGGCATATTCTTGCGGGACGCCATCGATCGCGGGACGCGCCTTGCTCCAAGAGCGCGTCCACTTAACCTGCCAAGTGGGACCGAAGGCCCACGCGTCAGCGACCCAGCGCCGAGGCTTGAGCAAGCGAGCGAAGGGGTACCCTGACCGACGGGGCCCGCATGTCATCGACTCCAACGCTCGCCCTCTGCACGAATCTCCGTGACAGATCCAACGGCCCTCGGTCATCTTCTTCGTCTGGCCGGCGACGTGGCCCGGCGGCGACGGCGAACGGCTCGGCGGCGCTACGGCCCTTCTCCGGCTAAGTGCGTTAGCGCGTTGGCATCCGCGGCCTCCTACGGTCCCTATGACGCTTGCGCCGAGGCCGGAGGTGGCCGGACGCGGCGGCGCGGCGACGGCGGCAGAACCGAAGGTTCGCCGGAAAACCCGAGCCGCGACACTGACCTATAAGCTACGGGCATGGATGGGAGGCTAGAGGGGGCCCGGGGGGTGCGCACCACGGGCTTCGTCGAGGACGAACGGGCTCGGAGACGGCTGGCGGCGAGTAGCCCGAAGGCGACCGAAACAGGGGCGTCGCGGGCATGGCTCCACTGAAATTGGGTGAGGGGAAATGTTAGGGGTGCGCATAGGACGCTTCGGGCGAGAGGAATTGGTCCGGGGCTCACCTGAGCGGCGGAATAGCTCTCGGCGGCGGCGCGGGAGAAATTTGGGGGGGAAATGGGGGGTGGCGCCGGGAGGGGGTTTCGGCCCTCGTTTAAGGGGGCAGCAGAGAGGGAGGTGGATGCTGGAGCGGGTACCGGCGTCGGGGGGCGGTTAATGCGACGCGACGGGAGCTGGCCACGCGTGGCAGGCTTGGCGGTACGGCGCGGCGGGGCAGGGCACGGTGCCCGGCTAGGGAGGACGTAGCCTTTTGACAATTCGAGCCGAGTGACGAAGGGAGATCACGCGCATGCGATTTGTTTTGACGGACCGACGCGCACTGGCGTTTGCCCGGTGGTCCGAAGCGGCGGACCGGTCCTCCGGCGAGGTGCACGGCGGCAAGACCGAGGCCGGCCAACCAGGGGTCGACACGGCGAGCGCGCGCGGGGAGGCGAGCTCAACCGTGACGGGACGGCGGCGTGCGCATAGTACAGCGGCAGAGCACGCGGCAGGGCAGAGAGAGGGAGAGAGAGAAGGAGAGAGATGAGGAGAGAGAGAGGGGCCACAGTGACTGACAGTGGGACCCACGTGTCAGAGGATTCAAAATTTTAAACGAAATTTGAATTGACGCAAATTTTAAATTCATCACCAATTTGGGGTGTTACAGCACCTCAGGCCGCTAGTCGGGCCGCCTCTCCTCTCTCCCGAGCCGCAGCCGCAGGCCGCGCCTCTATGGGCCGCTTTGAGGTCGAGGCCGTGCACTAAGCCGGGCGGGCGCACAGCGTCCGTGAGCAGAGCCCGGTCGCGCCAAGTGCTAGCAGGCCAGAAAAGAGATGAACAGGCCAAGCAACCTTCTGGGTTGAAGCCGCGTTCTGGGCCGCCGCCGATGACCAGTCCGTTTTCCTTTATTAATTTGAACAACTAGTAAAATTAATATCATTTGCTATATGATCCGATTTCAGTTAAACCAATTATTTTATTTTAAAATATCATCTGCATAATTGCATGTCGTTTGTATGTGTTAGATCCCACGTATTTTGCGACATCCTCATGTCATAGTTTGACATTTCCTCATCATAGTTTGATCATATTGATGCCTAGATTTTACAAACGCTTTATTAGAATTATTAAGCCTGCATTAAGTATGCAAAAATACTAGTCCACTTCAACTAATATTATGTAATTCGGATGCTTGTTAGCCCTGGATTAATATATATATTTATTTAATGGCCAAATACCTTGATTAGCTCTTCTTTTTTCTAAGACGGTACAAAGAAGGCGCACACTCCCTAACTCATAACTTCTAAACTAACACATGGATAACAATTAGGCATCAAGGCACACGCGTTTGCGTATCCCTATGACTCTAGAAAAATCATAAAAAATGCAACACATAGAACCAAACCTGGGGTTTGTGGGTAGCTTTGCCACTGCAACCTCTATCACTAGACTAAAGCCTCGTCCGCCCTTGATTAGCTCTTTTAAACATGCTTAGTTGTGCTGTTAGTACCTACTTGTATATTTCCCATCATACATATTCAAATGTTTTTTTTCCTTGCAACTATTCATTCAATGATGGTAGCTGGTGCTATTGTTTAGGAAATTGTTAGAGAAAGGTAGCAAGGATGTTGTCGACGATAGGGACCTCAGCTTCCCTAGCGGAACTTGCTTTTGAATTGAGGGTCTAGAAGACCCCTTTCTGCCACAATCATGACTAGTTGTCTGAGGGATCTTTGGCGTTAGATGTAAAGAAAAGGAAACGAGAGAGATTTTATGTTAATCAAGACCTCCCAGGTAAGATATAATAGCCCTAGTCCAGTGCTTTGCTGCTATCATGGTGGATTAGAATATAATGGTTTGCAAGAAAAAAATCTAGATGGGGTTCTTCAAGATGCGTTGCAATCCTCTTTCACCCTCGTGCAAGAGGGAGGTATTTATACTAAGCTTAGAGGGCGGTGAATAGGAGCGCTAAATATCTTCTCGAACAAAATCACCTCGAAGACCTTTTCAGACATTTCATCAAATACTCAGTGTGCATTCTCGAAACTCCACTTCGAACAATTTGTCAAGCACCCAATGGTCTTCCACAAGCGCGCACAAATCCTCGCCATGCACGCCACCAAGCCGAACCACCGTCTGCACAGCCATGTCGATCGGTCGTCTTGCCGAAGCTGTATCGGCATCATGAGGTCGCCATGCTGCACCGCAGGTCGTCACACCCCTAAACCACACAACATTGCTCCACCTTTGACGACACCACACTTGGTCTGTGCCGCCGTCGCCACGCTCCACCCTTGCCGTGCATCGGGCCGCTGTCGTTTAAGAAACCAGCAGGATGTCACCAAAATGTCGTCGCCATTGTTGAAGGTCCCCACGCCACAGGGTCGCATTGCGCAAGCTGTCGGGGTCAATGCCTGGTCACAACGTCCGCCGCCGCAGCTGGTTGAACGCACCCGTAGGTAGGGCTGGCAATCTGGCTCGTAGCTCGTGAGCAGCTCGTAGCTCGCTCGGTTTTGGCTCAGCTCGGGCTCGGCTCGTAGGCCAACGAGCCCGAGCCCGAGCTTTTTTTTCCAGCTCGATCAATTAGCGAGCCAAGCCGAGCCTAGGGCCAGCTCGCTCGTGGCTCGCGGGCAATCCACCAAAGCTCCCGGTCTCCCTCTCTCTCGGGCGGTCTCTCTCTCTCTCTCTCTCTCTCTCTCTCTCTCGGGCGGGGGCGGCCCTCTCCATCGTACTCTCTCTCTACCGATCTCTCTCTCTCTCTCGGGCGGCTCCAGTGGGCGTCCGGCGCGCCGCCATCGTCTCAGATCCGGCGCGCCGTAGGGCTCCTCTGCTGCGCCCGGCCTGCACCGCGCCGCCGGCCGACGCCGCCCCGGCCCTCCTCACCGCGCCACCAGGCGGATCCCCGACGCCGCTCCGGCCTCGATCCACACCGCCTCGACCTCCTCTCCCTCCGGCGCCGCCCGTCCACCTCCGACGCCGCCGGGCGGGATCCACGCCGCCTCGCCGCCCCGTTCGTCTCCGACGCCGACGACTCCGCTCCGGCCATCTCCGACGAGTGGCCTCGAGTACCAACGCTCGGCATTCATCAGGCTCGCGAGCGCTCACGAGCCGGACCGAGCTTTCAACGAGCTCGAGCCGAGCTTTTTTCCTAGCTCGTTCGGTGACCGAGCTCGGCTCGGATCGGCTCGTCAGTGAACGAGCTTGAGCGAGCCAGGGCCTGGCTCGTTCAAGCTCGTCTCGTTGCCAGCCCTACCCGTAGGGCCAGTGCCGCACTACCGGACGCCACCTCCAGACTACTGCCTAGCGCGCGCCCATCCTTTCTCTCTCTCAATCCCACCAGGGCGGGCCGGGTAACAAAGAAATGGAAAAAACAGCGTAGCCGCGAGGGCCACCCTAGAAATGCCGGGGGCGCAAGACCACGCCATTGACCTGCCCGCCGCCGACGGCACCCCTTGCAATAGCAGTCGTGCCTTTGTCGCACCCTTCACTGGCTGGCGCCGCCACCTTGGCCATGGCCAGCCTTGCTGCACCACCTGGGTTCAGCAAGCCGCCGAAGACTTCCCTGGCCGAGCCACCTCCATCACTCCACCTGGCGCGCCGCCCTTGGTTGTGGCCGCCGCGCTGAGGCCGCCGTGCCCATCGCAGGTCGTCATTGGGCCGTGCTGAGGCCATTGCCTTCTGGCCACCGAGCCGAAGCCCGCGCCACTGTCGTCATCTCCTCTCCACGGGTTCCCGTGGCCACTGTCGACATATCCTCTCCACGAGTTGCCACGCTGCCATGGATACTGCAACCACCTCCAAAGCCAGCCATCGGCGCGTCGCCGCTCTAGCCGGCCGGCCGAAAGCTGCACCTCCTCCCTGCTCCATTCTCTCTCTCTCCCTAAGGCTTCTCTCTATCTTTCTGGGTTGCCATGGCCGGCAGCTGGGCAAGGGAAACCCTAGCCGACCTCCTCTCTCTCCCTTGAATCAGTAAGACAAATTTTAGCCCAAATTTGGTTGAGGTTGAATTTAATCAAAATTATACCAATGAAAAAACTGATATCAAATGAAACAACAAACAACCTCCACAAGAACCAAAAACAACTGAAATTAGTTAAACACCATAAAAGTACAAGTGGACATCCTGAAAACCAACAAAATAAAATGCCCAAATGCACCCAAATGCAATGTAGATGACAAATATACGATGCACAAAAAGTAAGCTGCCCCTGAACAAACTCATATATCTACTGACAAAGTAGGAAATGCCACTAAGTGTCTAATTCATAGAAAATTTTGGTAGCATCTCCCCTGTATACTGGACACCCACTCAGCAGACAAAAGATCACATATCAAATATATATTCACAATATATCATAACACCAATCATATGTATATATCAAATCCAGCCCAAACATCATCAAAACAATGGTGGGAGATGAACCAAAGCATCTCCAGGCCACCAGGTGACAGGAGATGAACCTAAGCATCTCCGGGCCACCAAGAAGAAATACTAACCTCGTTTGATGTCGTCGATGTAATGGTAGTTGAGCTAGATCCGTGAAGTAGAGAAGGAAGACCCAAAGCTGATATAAGAACTATGTGGTCTCCTCCTCGCGAGAGAGTCTACACACATCTCCACACAAGTCTATGCTTTCGAAACTGGGGTTAAGCAAATCTAGTTTCTAGGCACAAATAGACAAAGTACTCACAGTGTGGCAAATGTATATCTAAAGCACGAATATGATGACGTGGCGATAAAAGATCATACAACATAGCCAAGACATGAAATAGTAACAAGATCCATTATCACTAGACAACTCATATCCAAGTGAAAATCAACAATAAAGTGCATCATAGCAACTTGATGCTGACAGAAAGAGCCAAGCAAGGTGCATCACAACATATTGCCGGCTGGGATCATATGATAGTCTAGGATGACATGGATCAATTTATTATCCTAAATATGGCAATGAGCATGAAAATGAAGACATGACAAGACGAAGTACAACATGCTACTAGATAGAAACAAGGCATGAGCAAGATACATGAATTATGGCAACACAAAAGCATCGATACTATAGGTTTAGAATAAGTCCACATATCCAAATGGTCTTAGGCACAATAATCACAATCACATGTAAGCAAGAAGGCAGGTACCTATGCCTAGGAGAAGGTAGATAACTACACCCAGGGAAATGCGGATAACCATGTCCAGGGTAACAACTTATAAGGACAAATGACATCTAAGAGTACATGAAACAAGGTAGGCTCATCTAAGAAAAGTAGTAAACGAGCCAATTAAGCAAATGCCAAATAGTGAAAACAAATGCTCATAAAGCATGTACAGGATATACAATGTGAATCACATGGTAAGGTTAAGCTTAGGAATACAGATAAAACATAATGAACACAAAACATAAGCAGGGGGATACAATTGCCAGAACACACAAAAAAGAAATAAAATCGAATAAGTCCTAGCAATGTACATAACATACACATGGGAGCAAGAGCAAGCACAACATGTCCTAATAGGGTGAACACTGAGATAGCAGTCATGTTGGGTAAAAGATGGCTCACCATGGAAGTGGAAGTGACCAGTACCAAGAACATGAAATCCAACGCCCGCGGAGGTATACATGAGGCAATCGAAAGTGAGAGCAATTCAGGTTAGCATCATGCACATGATGGAATGCATTGAAAATCCAACCCTTAGGTGTCAAGTCGCAAAGGCCAACTCAAAATGCACGCTATAGAGCCTATTCCCCTTGACTCCACACCACGGTTGTCACGCCGGTAAACCACGATGGCCAAGGCCCCCGCTACAACTATGGAGAAGGAGAAAACAACAGAAGTGGAAGAGGAGGTAGAAGAAGAAGATCCTGCCCGACTCAATCTCACTGACTTCACTGAGGTAGGAGAGCTCCGCAAATTGGTTAAAAATTATGCAAGAACTAAGCTGGACACTAGTCCATCATTTTGAAGTTGTCCAAAGCTGCCCGATAAGAACAACGCCTAAAGTTGATGCAAGAGTGAACCCTATAGCTCAAGGAAGAACCCAGGCTCAACGAAGAGCTCAAGGAGCTGTAGGCCTAACTAGGCCGTACTTCACCCACCCAGTGATTACAAAACCGCAGCTAACTGCTCGAAAACCGTGGTTACTGACAAACTTGCTCAGACCGGTTTTTAGAAAACCGCTCGGCTAGGTTTGAATAAAATCAAAATTTTGTTCAAATTTGAAAATTCATGAAAAAATCTGAAACATTCCATAAAATAGTAAACATTATTTTATAACTATTGGTTGAAACAGAATTTGGAAATTCAAAATTTTGCCGTTATTTCATGTGATTTTCATTTTATATGAATGAAAATATTGGAATAAAGAAGAAAAATAACATATATATTTAATGGGCTGCCTCCTAGGCCCATTTTCAATTTTTTATAACATATATATTTATGCCCCTATAATTTTTTCTATTTTTTAAATTGATTTTTATTTTTCCTATTTTTCTGTAATATTTCTATTTTCTGTAAAAATCGCTCGGCTAGCCGAGCTAACCGACCAATTAGCCGAGAAAACCGGTCGGTTAGCCAACTGAACCGAAATTGGTATTCGAATTTAAATTTTTCGGTTAGCTGCGGTAACCGCTTGGTTAACCGAACCGAGCCTACTTCGGTTTTTGGGCTCGGTTCGGTTTTGTAATCACTGCGCTCACCATGTCAAGCGCCTCAGCCCAACCAACGAAGTCGGCTTCAAAGAAGAAGAAGAAGGACGAGGAAGATATCTCGACGCCGCCCCCATGAGGATGAAGTAATCCGGGTGCAAAGCAACTGCACCCTCATCACCGTGACCTAAGGCTCTCGCGAAGGGGATGGAGCCCGAGGCGGCAAAGGCAAGCGGGCAATGTGTCTGGCGAAAGCCTCCGGCAACAGCCCAAGACCCTGGAGACGCCCGATTGGCGATTAACGACCACTTGGGTAGGCGTCTTCGGGCAAGGGGGAGAGGCTACCTAGGAGGGCATCGCTGCCTTGGTTAGGGAGAAAAACCTTGCCCTGCCAGCCAAGGCAAGCGTGGAAGGTTCGGAAGCTTTGTTCCCTTTGGCTTAACTTTTTGCTCTTTGGAGGGTAACAGATATTCGTCCCCTAGGTTTCATTTAGTGGGCAGCCCCCTGTGATGAACTTGCATCGATTTTTTGAAAAGGGGAAGAACAAGACAGGAAGAACAGAAAGGGGAGAGGGATTCAGTTGGGAATCGTTTCTTCTTTTCGACAAGAGACAGATTGTCTACAGCGCGTACAATATAAGCCACCAGCGAAGCTGGCTTCTCACACACGGCCCACCACGGCCCAACTTACAGTTTCGCAACACTTAGCCGCACACAGCCCAGCTAACCCAGCCTATACGCTCATTCCTCACTTGGGCCAGCGCCATCCATGACAGTTGCCCCCCCTTGAAACGGAGCTTGTCCCCAATCGACTGCATCTGGAAAGCGTTGCTTGATCACCTCGTAATCTTCCCATGTTGCCGACGAATGAGGTAGACACTTCCACTTGATCAGCACCTGCAATTGAGCCGTGTTGCCCCGTTTAACCAATCTGCGATCCATCACCTCTTCTGATTTAGTATCCACCACATCAAGGGATACACTATCTGGTAACTCATTTGAAACCGGTGTGAAATTTGGAGTGAATGGCTTAAGCTGAGAGACATGAAAGACTGGATGTATTTGGCTGTCAGCTGGTAGCTTGAGGTGATATGCCGCTGTACCAATTTTCTCCATAATTTCATATGGACCAAAATATTTGAAGGCTAACTTGGGACAGGGGCGATTCACCACTGAAGACTGAGCATAAGGTTGCAGCTTTAAGAAAACCAATTCTCCTTTCTGAAATTGTCTCTCCGACTGCTTAGCATCCGCAAAATGTTTCATGCGAGATTGGGCTCTAGCCAAGTGTTGTTTCAGTAGTTCCACAAACTGAGAACGTTGAGTAAGCATAGTCTGAATGTCAACATGGGAAGTAGTGGACAGATCAGGTGTAATACCATAGTGAGGATCAATGCCATATAATGCTTTGAATGACGATACTTGCAAAGCTGTATGGTAATTGGTGTTATACCAAAACTCAGCCAAAGGTAGCCACATAGACCATTTTGTAGGTGTTTGGTGGCATGCACACCTGAGATATGTCTCCAGACATTGATTGACCCGTTCAGTTTGCCCATCTGATTGAGGGTGGTAGGCGGTGCCCATGTTCAGCTGAACATCAAACAAACGAAATAGTTCCTTCCAGAAATTACTAGTGAAAACTTTGTCCCTGTCTGATACTATGGACCGAGGCATGCCATGTAATTTAACAATGTTCTGCAAAAACAACTTAGCCACTTGCACAGCTGTGAATGGATGTTTCAGAGGCAAGAAATGACTATACTTGGTAAATCTATCCACAATCACAAGAATCATTGAAAATCCATCTGATTTAGGCAACCCTTCTATAAAATCCATAGATATATCATGCCAAGCATTTTCAGGGATGGGCAGAGGATTTGGCAGACCTGGGAGCTTGCAGTGTTCATGTTTAGATTGTTGACAAACCTGACACTGTTTAACAAAATCATCAACAGATAATTTGAGACCAGTCCAGTCAAACAGCTTTTTAACTCTTTGATAAGTGGCATGGGCACCGGAATGACCTCCTATTGGTGTGGAATGGAAAGCCTGCATGATCTTGTTTTGTAATCCCATATTAGCTCCAACCCATATAGCACCCTGTTTCCTGATGAGACCATCTACTAATGTAAATTGTTCAATTGAGCCTTCTCCTATCGCCATGTTCTGTAGCAAGGATTGAGCCATGGTGTCTACAGCATATGAATTTAAAACCTCTTGCAACCACACAGGTTGTCCACAAGATATGGCCCACACAGAGAAGAACTGACCAACTCTAGATAAAGCATCAGCCACTTTATTGTCAATACCCTTTTTATATTGAAATTTGAACTGAAGTCCTACCAATTTGGTCGTTGCTTTCCTTTGAAGTTCAGAGGTTAGAGCTTGATCCTCCAAATGACATAAGCTTTTATGATCAGTCCTAATAACAAAAGGACCTCTAACCAAGTATGGTCTTTGAAAAAGGATCCTATGGCCTAGAAGGGGTGAATAGGCAATTTTAAACTTTTTCGGTTAATTGTTGATTAAGCATCAAGTTAAGAATGACCCAATCCTAGTTTCGATGATCAAGCGAGCGGAAGTGATAAAGCAAGTAACTACAAAACAAAGAGATGGCATTCAATTTATCACAAGCAATGCAGGGGAAATAAGTGCGGAAATTAAATGAGAGAGCGACACGATATTTGTTTCACCGAAGTTCGGAGCCGCAACTCCTACTCTCCGTTGAGGCTACCCCTTGCGCACAAGGACCGGCTCACTCCCGAGCCTAACGCCTCACTTACTCCCCGGTAGTCGTTCCGCCACTCCGGCGAGGTGGACTCCGTCACCCGTACACCGACTCGAGAGTAGCCACACGCCAAGGCCTACTCCCAAGCCCACGCCTCCACGAAGGATGCCGTCTTCAAAAGTAATAAGCCCGAAACGCCCCGATCATGCCGGATCGAAGGACTTCAATGAAACTTGGTATTGGGGATGAGTGATTCGTGGCTTTGATTGGTTGGTGGGTGGAGGAATGGCTTTAGAACACCTAATTTGTGAGGAATAAGTGTGGTAGGTGAAGTGGAGCAGCAAAACCTCAAAGTAGCCAGCCACTGGACAAGTATAGCCCCTAAAGCAAAACTAGCCGTTGCCCCCTGGAAGGGGACAAAAGAACTAGCCGTTGGCCTCTATCGGATGCTGTCCGACGGGCACCGGACGCCGTCCGACAGAGGCGACTGCTCACTAAAAACAGCTGATCGGACGCTGTCTGGTCAGCACCGGACGCCGTCCGACAGATTGCAATGTGCACGGGTTGTGTTGATCGGACGCTGTCCAAGTCCTTCCAGACACCGTCCGACAGGAAAAGGTGCTCAGATTTTTAGCTTACCGGATGCCGTCCGATGATAACCGAACGCCGTCCAACAGAGAGTACTGTTTACTCGCTTTGCTGATTGGACGCCGTCCGGCTGTTACCAGACGCTGTCCGACAGAGATGAATTTTCTGAAAAGGATGCTAGAAGGTGCGGGAGAGTTGAGGTGGGTTTCTTTTCTCTCTAGAAATCTCACAAGAATATTTTTAGGTATTTTTGGAAGAGGTGTACTAAGGAAACCGATTTTTCGAGAAGTCGCAAAGATCCGGCATAGTTCGACAGATTCAAACACCTTTTGAAATCCGACAAAAATAGAAATAAAAGACCTAACTAATCCTAATCTATACGTGACCTCATCTCTCGCCCGGTCACGCACTTAGAATCTTGGAGCAGCTCACAATTTTGTCGAGGCTTCAAATTAGGGTTTTACGAGAAGCCGAGTCTTCGCTAAGGTTTTGAGAAGTCCAAAAACCCCCTAGCACTTATTATTAAATATTTTTGACATCAATGCCACTAATAAAAATTAGGGCTCAACAATGCTCACAATCTCCTCCTTTGTGGCACTTGATGGCAACCCAAGAGAGAATCAATATTTTGAGTTGCAAAAAGGGTTAGTGCAAAGACAAGTGTACGAGCAATTGCAAACTAAATGTAACCACAACTCGACCACAAAGGAGTGCATACAAGAGAAGCTCCCCCTAAATTTATGCGCAAACTGAAAACACAAACCAACAAGGTTCAAATTTTATAAAGCAAGGTACCAGTAGCAATAAACCACATAGCAAAAGTGTATCGAGACAAATTATAAGAGTTTACAAGAAAACAGATGACCTCAATCACTACTAACTAAAAAAAAACTAGACCCCTTGCTGCTAATCCCTTGCTGCTAATCTCTCTGACTTCTCCCCCTTTGTCACCAAGTGACACAAAAAGGGAAAAGCTCCTAATCTTGCTGGTCTTGATCCATGTCGTCGCCTCCATCATTGCCGTGGCCTCCAGAAGAAGAACCCTGCTCTCTGCGATGCTTGAACATAGACAGATGTGCTGCAAAGGGTACGGACCGAGGTGAAGATTGATCATCAAAGAGCTGGGTTGGTTGAGGAGTTGGCAAAGAGAAGTTAAGATGGCGACACATTTCTCCACCATTAAATGAAATCTTACCAGGAGGAGGGTGCTAAGCTGAGGGAGCTAAAGCTGGAGCACTTGGAGGAGGGAAAGGTTGTGGTGGTGGCACATAAGCAGGAGCAGGCCCTGGAGGAGGATATACCCAAGGGTGAACCGGTGGTGGGTAGGCAGGTGGGCGAGGAAACACCTGATTCTGCTGGTAGGCCTGATAGCTGTCATGAGCGTGAGAATACCACGAGTATGGATTGGCCCCTTCTGGCACTGGCATAAACATAGCACCCATATACTGTAGAGCAGACTTAAACTCAGCAAACTCATCACTCAAATACGTCTGCTGCCCTGCCAGTTCGTTCATATCCCTGCGAGTGGCTGCTAGCTCTTCTTTGACTTCAGTGCACAGACCTCTCATCTCACCCAATAGCATGTCATACCAAGGAGGAGGGGCAGCTGCAGAAGATCCCGCACCAATCACTGGCACAAATGGCTGCATTGGAGCAGCAGGAGCAAAAACAGGAGCCGGAGCTGGAGGAGGAACATCATCACTCGGACGATCCAACTTGGGTTTGCTGCCAAGAGAGTTCAAAAAGATCTTCATTTGATGCTTCTTGATCTTGTTCTCCCAACTTCTGACCTCATTCTTGGAGACGCGCTGTGTCCTGGAGAGTAGCAAGCCAATATATGGTGCCAGTGGAAGTGGTCTATTAACCTCTCTATAAATGGCGTCATCAAACTCTCCCAAAATAGTAGCTCCAACATTTATGGTCCTGCCCTTTAGAAGATATAACATGAACCAGCTGCAAATTGGCAGCATCCTGTCTCGGTTGCCACTTCGAACAAACAGGGTGCTTCAAAGAATAAGCTTTATCAATGCAGGTTCCTGTCGCAACTGATTTGCCTTTTCCACATTTATTTCCTCATCATCAAGATCGAGGTACATGAACCTGATTTCTTCAACTGGAGGATATTTGGCCCTCCAGAAAGCATCTTCATAGGCCATCTCATTCAAGTCAGCGCCAGTGTCTGGAGTGCCCAAAGCATAATTCATATTCGCCACTGAGCTCCCCTGAACATTTCCATCGACTGAATGGTAGTAATTGAACTCTGTCTCTGTCGGTGTCTAGGAATCGCTCTCCTGAAGAGCAGCGGGTCCACGGACTAGCAGACGAGTTTGTAGTTGGTGTGAGGCCCAACGACAACCCTTCTCAGCAGCCCGGGTGGCGGCCGAGCCTACAGGGGCTCAGGCCACGCGGTCTTCTCGGACTAAGCCTGGCGCGACTTGGTGATCCGTGTACAGATCTTTCGTACAATGGGAAGACGGAGAGAAACAATACGAACCGTAAAGACACAAGCGATTTACCTTGGTTCGAGCCCCCACTGCCGGGTAACAGCTCTACTCCAGTCTTGTTGATTATATGGTGGAGAACAGTACAGAGGTGCCGAGATCAGACCTGGAGGCGCCGATCCCGAGCTTACAATGGTGACGGCTAAAGGCTAAGGCTACTTGTGGAGGAAGCTTCGGATGCCGATGTTGCTTGTGCTTGGACCAGGTGGAATCGGATCAGGGACTTCGAGTGTTGAGTTGGACGTCGTTTCCAATGTTCAGGAATCCTCTTTTTATAGGCGCTGTGGGCCGCCCGAGGCTGATACGGCGGGCCCTGCGCTAGTCTTTGCTTTAGTGGCGAGGTTCTTGTCTCGTTCTAGGTGGTGACGGCGCGGGGGCGAACCAGGGTAGGGCGGCGCGGGGCCGGAGCGGCGTGACGCGGGGCCGAGGCGGCACCGGCGCAGTGGAGCTGGGCTGGGGCGGCGCGGCGCGGGGTGGCGCGGGGGAGGGGAAGGTCGCCGCCAGTGTGGAGGGCGACTGGGAGGGGTGGAGGGAGTTGGTCGAGAGTGGAGGGCTGGCCACCAGCGTGGAGGGCGACGTCGAGGGCTAGCCACCGCGGGAGATGTGAGGAGGAGCGGCGGTTGCCGGCGTAGAGGGCGACACGGAGGAGGGGAGGCACGCGGGAAGGGGAAGGGGATCGTGGGCAGGGAGAATGGGGGGCGTCGGGAGAGATTGGGCAGTTGGTGGGATTGCAGGCGTGCACGCGGGCGGAGTGGGTAGAGCGGCTCACAGCTCGGGGGCGGGCGGCTCGGGGGCGACGGCTCAACGGGTCGGCTGGCGAGCCGACGCACGAACTACTCCCTCTTTAAAGGAGTAGAGATTGATGCATATGAATAGTGTTTTAAGGGTAGTATAAGGGAACTATTTAGTGGAAGACTGACCTCCGGGTCTCGGTCTCCCTCTCGCTGTGAAGAAAGGAGCTCCCTGACACCCTCTCTGCCTCACCTTTCTCGCCGTCGGTAAGCGCCGAGCCGCCGACCCAACCCTCCTCCTTCCGGCGTCTCCTCCCCCTCCTCACCCTCTCTCTTTATTTTGGGCCATCTACCACTGAAGTTCGCCGGAGACGACGACCGAAGCCGCCGGGATTCGTCGCTGCCGCGGACCGATCGATCTCCACTGCACTGCACCGGCGCCGTGCCTTCCCCAAACCGTCGCCCGCTCCCTCGGTAATCTCTCTCTCTCTTCTCAACTAGCGTGTAGCGTCACTCCCCACTAGAACCATCTCCAACCACCGGCACCGTATATTCTTGGCCGGAGCTCGCCGCCCGTGGTCCTCTGACCGCGCTGGAGCTCGGCCACGTAGCTGCGCTCCCACGGTCGCTCTCGGCTAAATCGTTTACCCCAGAAAGCTTCACCACCACGTATCAAAGCCCATCCACCCTTTCTCCTCTCTTCTCTCGCCGCTGGAGAGAAGCTCCGTCTGTGCCTGCGCGCCGCCATTTCCGTCGCAGGGCGCTGCCGCCGTATTCGCCTGAGCCCGCCACCTCTGCGCCGCGTAGGGCACCATCGGCGTGACCGTGCTGCAAACATCTTCCCCGCACCCCGCCGAAGCTCGACCGCCCCCTCGCTGCCGGCTGACCGGGCCTTCGTGCGTCTATGCCTTCCGCCACCCTGGACGCCACTGCCGTCGCCGCTGTGCCTCTCCCGCTGAGCCGACCCCTCCCCGATCCTCGCCGCCCCCTTTTCCTTCCTCCCCCGCCGGACCACCGCCGTCGCCGGAATCGCCGCCTCCCGCCTGCCGAGTCATCCCGCTGATTCCCATGCTCTTGGGTCACCGACATGTAGGACCCACCTGTCGGCCCCCATCCCCCTCTCTTTCGAACCCATCCCTCGCCGCGCCACAGGTCGCTAGTCGGGCCGCCTCTCCTCTCTCCCGAGCCGCAGGCCGCAGGCCGCGCCTCCATGGGCCGCTTTGAGGCCGAGGCCGTGCACTAAGCCCGGCGGGCGCACAGCGTCCGTGAGCAGAGCCCGGTCGCGCCAAGTGCTAGCAGGCCAGAAAAGAGATGAACAGGCCGAGCAACCTCTCTCACTCGCACGGGCCGCCTTCTGGGTTGAAGCCGCGTTCTGGGCCGCCGTCGCGTGACCAGCCCGTTTTCCTTTATTAGTTTGAACAACTAGTAAAATTAATATCATTTGCTATATGATCCGATTTCAGTTAAACCAATTATTTTATTTTAAAATATCATCTGCATAATTGCATGTCGTTTGTATGTGTTAGATCCCACGTATTTTGCGACATCCTCATGTCATAGTTTGACATTTCCTCATCATAGTTTGATCATATTGATGCCTAGATTTTACAAACGCTTTATTAGAATTATTAAGCCTGCATTAAGTAAGCAAAAAAACTTGTCCACTTCAACTAATATTATGTAATTCGGATGCTTGTTAGCCCTAGATTAATATATATATTTATTTAATGGCCAATTACCTTGATTAGCCCTTCTTTTTTTTTTCTGAGAGGGTACAAAGAAGACGCACACAGCTCACTCTCTAACTCATAACTTCTAAACTAACACATGGATAAGAATTAGACATCAAGGCACATGTGCTTGCGTATCCCTATGACTCTAGGAAAATCATAAAAAATGCAACACACAGAGCCAAACCTAGGGTTTGTGGGTAGCATTGCCACTGATTAGCTCTTGATTAGCCTCATCCGCCCTTGATTAGCTCTTTTAAACATGCTTAGTTGTGCTGTTAGTACTTACTTGTATATTTCCCATCATACATATTTAAATGTTTTTTTGCCTTGCAACTATTCATTCAATGATGGTAGCTGGTGCTATTGTTTAGGAAATTGTTAGAGAAAGGTAGCAAGGATGTTGTCGACGATAGGGACCTCAGCTTCCCTAGCGGAACTTACTTTTGAATTGAGGGTCTAGAAAGACCCCTTTCTACCACAATCATGTCTAGATGTCTGAGGGATCTTGGCGTTAGATGTAAAGAAAAGGAAACGAGAGAGATTTTATGTTAATTCATACCTCCCGGGTAAGATATAATAGCCCTAGTCCAGTGCTTTGCTGCTATGATGGTGGATTACAATATAATGGTTTGCGAGAGAAAAATCTAGATGGGGTTCTTCTAGATGCGTTGCAATCCTCTTTCACCCTCGTGCAAGGGGGAGGTATTTATACTAAGCTTAGAGGGCGTTGAATAGGAGCGCTAAATATCTTCTCGAACAAAATCACCCCGAAGACCTTTTGAGACATTTCATCAAATACTCAGTGTGCATTCTCCAAACTCCACTTCGAACAATTGTCGAGCACCCAATGGTCTTCCACAAGCGCGCACAAATCCTCGCCATGCGCGCCACCAAGCCGAGCCACCGCCTGCACAGCCATGTCGATCGGTCTTCTTGCCGAAGTTGTATCGGCATCACAAGGTCGCCATGCTGCACCGCAGTCCGCAGGTCGTCACACCCCTAAACCACACAACATTGCTCCACCTTTGACGACACCACACTTGGTCTGTGCTGCCGCCGCCAAGCTCCACCCTTGCTGTGCATCGGGCCGCTGTCGTTCATGAAGCCAGCAGGACGTCACCAGCATGCCGTCGCCATTGTTGAAGGTCCCCAGTTCCCCACGCCATAGGGTCGCACTGCACAAGCTGTCGGGTCAATGCCTGGTCACAACGTCCGCCGCCGCAGCTGGCCGAACGCACCCGTAGGGCCAGCGCCGCTCTACTGGACGCCACTTCCAGACTGCTGCCTAGCGCGCGCCCATCCTTTCTCTCTCTCAATCCCACCAGGGCGGGCCGGGTAACAAAGAAATGGAAAAAACAGCGTAGCCGCGAGGGCCGCCCTAGAAACGTCGGGGGCGCAAGACCACGCCATCGACCTGCCCGCCGCCGCCGGCACCCCTTGCACTAGCAGTCGTGCCTTTGTCGCACCCTTCATTGGCTGGCGCCGCCACCTTGGCCATGGCCAGCATTGCCGCACCACCTAGGTTCAGCAAGCCGCCGAGGACTTCCCTGGCCGAGCCGCCTCCATCACTCCACCTGGCGCGCCGCCCTTGGCTGTGGCCGCCACGCTGAGGCCGCTGTGCCGCGAGGGCCGCCCTAGAAACGCCGGGGGCGCAAGACCACGCCATCGACCTGCCCGCCGGCAGCGGAACCCCTTGCACTAGCAGTCGTGCCTTTGTCGCACACTTCACTGGCTGGCGCCGCCACCTTGGCCATGGCCAGCCTTGCCGCACCACCTAGGTTCTGCAAGCCGCCAAGGACTTCCCTGGCTGAGCCGCTTCCATCACCCCACCTGGCGCACCGCCCTTGGCTGTGGCCACCGCGCGGAGGCCGCCATGCCCATCGCAGGTCGCTGTTGGGCCGTGGTGAGGCCATTGCTTTCTGGCCACCGAGCCGAAGCCCGCGCCGCTGTCGTCATCTCCTCTCCACGGGTTCCCGTGGCCACTGCCGACATATCCTCTCCACGAGTTGCCACGCCGCCATGGATACTGCAACCGCCTCCAAAGCCAGCCATCGGCGCGCCGCCGATCTGGCCGGCCGGCCGGTCGCTGCACCTCCTCCCTGCTCCATTCTCTCTCTCCCCAAGGCTTCTCTCTCTCTTCTGGGGTTGCCATGGCCGGCAGCTGGGCAAGGGAAACCCTAGCCGACCTCCTCTCTCTCCCTTGAATCAGTAAGACAAATTTTAGCCCAAATTTGGTTGAGGTTTAATTTAATCAAAATTATACCAATTAAAAAACTGATATCAAATGAAACAACAAACAACCGCCACAAGAACCAAAAACAACTGAAATTAGTTAAACACCATAAAAGTACAAGTGGACATTCTGAAAACCAACTAAAAATTGCCCAAATGCACCCAAATGCAATGCAGAAGACAAATATACGATGCACAAAAAGTAAGCTGCCCCTGAACAAACTCGTAAATCTACTGACAAAGTAGGAAATGCCACTAAGTGTCTAATTCACAGAAAATTTTGGTAGCATGTCCAATATATACTGGACACCCACTCGGCAGACAAAATATCACATATCACATTTATATTCACAATATATCATAACACCAATCATATGTATATATCAAATCCAGCCCAAACATCATCAGAACAATGGTGGGAGATGAACCAAAACATCTCCCGGTCACCAGGTGACAGGAGATGAACCTAAGCATCTCCGGGCCACCAAGAAATACTAACCTCGTTTGATGTCATCGATGTAATGGTAGTTGAGCTAGATCCGTGAAGCAGAGAAATAAGACCCAAAGCTGATATGAGAATTACGTGGTCTCCTCCTCGCGAGAGAGTCTACACACATCTCCACAAAAGTCTATGCTCTCAAAACTGGGGTTAAGCAAATCCAGTTTCTAGGCACAGATAGACAAAGTACTCACAGTGTGGCAAATGTATATCTAGAGCATGAATATGATGATGTGGCAATAAAAAATCATACAACATAGCCAATACATGAAATAGTAACAAGATCCATTATCACTAGACAACTCATATCCAAGTGAAAAGCAACAATAAAGTGCGTCATAGCAACTTCATGCTGATAGAAAGAGCCAAACAAGGTGCATCACAACATATTGCCGGCTGGGATCCTAAATATGGCAATGAGCATGAAAATGAAGACATGACAAGAAGAAGTACAACATGCTACTAGATAGAAACAAGGTATGAGCAAGATACATGAATTATGGCAACACAAAAGCATCGATACTACAGGTTTAGAATAAGTCCACACATCCAAATGGTCTTAGGCACAATAATCACAATCACATGTAAACAAGAAGGCAGATACTCATGCCTAGGGGAAGGTAGATAACTACGCCCAGGGAAATGCGGATAACCATGTCCAAGGTAATAACTTACAAGGACAAATGACACCTAAGAGTACTTTAAACAAGGTAGGCTAATCTAAGCAAAGTAGTAAACAAGCCAATTAAACAAATGCCAACAGGATATACAATGTGAATCACATGGTAAGGTTAAGCTCAGGAATACAGATAAAACATAATGAACACAAAACATAAGCAGGGGGATACAATTGCCAGAACTCACAAAAAAAGAAATAAAATCTAATAAGTCTTAGCAATGTACATAACATACACATGAGAGCAAGAGCAAGCACAACATGTCCTAATGGGGTGAACACTGAGATATCAGCCATGTTGGGTAAAAGATGGCTCACCATGGAAGTGGAAGTGCCCAGTGCCAAGAACATGAAATCCAACACCCGCGGAGGTATACACGAGGCAATCGAAAGTGAGAGCAATTCAGGTTAGCATCATGCACATGATGGAATGCATTGAAAATCCAACCCTCAGGTGTCAAGTCGCAAAGGCCAACTCAAAATGCACGCTACAGAGCCTATTCCCCTTGACTCCACACCGCGTTTGTCAAACCGGCAAAACCACGATGGCCAAGGCCTCCGCTACAACTATGGAGAAGGAGGAAACAACAGAAGTGGAAGAGGAGGTAGAAAGAAGAAGATCCTGCCTGACTCAATCTCACTGACTTCACTGAGGTAGGAGAGCTCCGCAAATTGGTTAAAAATTATGCAAGAACTAACCTGGACACTAGTCCATCATTTTCAAGTTGTCCGAAGCTGCCCGATAAGAACAGCACCTAAAGTTGATGCAAGTGTGAACCCCATAGCTCAAGGAAGAACACAGGCTCAATGAAGAGCTCAAGGAGCTGTAGGCCTAACTAGGACGTACTTCGCCCACCCAGTGATTACAAAACCGCGGCTAACCACTCGAAAACCGCGGTAACCGACAAACTTGCCTGGACCGTTTTTAGAAAACCGCTTGGCTAGGTTTGAATCAAATCAAAATTTTGTTCAAATTTCAAAATTCGTGAAAAAATCTGAAACAATCCATAAAATAGTAAACATTATTTTATAACTATTGGCTGAAACAGAATTTGAAAATTCAGAATTTTTACGTTATTTCATGTGATTTTCATTTTATATGAATGAAAATATTGGAATAAAGAAGAAAAATAACATATATATTTAATGGGCTGCCTCCTAGGCCCATTTCAATTTTTTATAACATATATATTTATGTCCCTATAATTTTTCTATTTTTTAAAATCAATTTTTCTTTTTTTCTATTTTTCTCTAATATTTCTATTTTCTACAAAAAACCGTTCGGCTAGCCAAGCTAACCGACCGGTTAGCCGAGAAAACCGGTCGGCTAGCCGATCGAACCAAAATTTGTATTCGAATTTAAATTTTTCGGTTAGCCACGGTAACCGCTCGGTTAACTGAACCGAGCCTACTTTAGTTTTTGGGCTCGGTTCGGTTTTGGAATCACTGCGCTCACCATGTCAAGCGCCTCAGCCCAACCAACTAAGTCGGCTTCAAAGAAGAAGAAGGAGGAGGAAGATATCTCGACGCTGCCCCATGAGGACGAAGTAATCCGGGTGCAAAGCAACTGGACCTAAGGCTCTCGCGAAGGGGATGGAGCCCGAGGCGTCAAAGGCAAGCGGGCAATATGTGTCCGGCCAAAGCCTCTGGCAACTGCCCAAGACCCTGGAGACGCCCGATTGACGACCACTTGGGTAGGCATCTTCTGGCAAGGGGGAGAGGCTACCTAGGAGGGCATCGCTACCTTGGTTAGGGAGAAAAACCTTGCCCTGCCAGCCAAGGCAAGCGTGGAAGGTTCGGAAGCTTTGTTCCCTTTGGCTTAACTTTTTGCTCTTTGGAGGGTAACAGATATTCGTCCCCTAGGTTTCAATTAGTGGGCAACCCCCATGCTGACTGAAGTGCTTAATCATATTATAACCGAACTCCTAGAGGAAGTCACTAGCAAGGTCTTTGCGGAATCAAACGCCCCTCGGGACGACGCCCCTTGGCAGAGCGAGCCCTCGTGAGATGAAAAGAGATGATCCCCGCGCAAGGAGCTATTGAGGCCGGGGAAAGTGTCTAGCCTTGTTCTTCCTATCCATGGAGGAAGAGGAGGATTTCTTCTTTTCCTTGGACTCTAAGCCCATTTAGGGCTCATTTGGGTGCTAAGGGGAGAAAATCCCAGGGTTAAATTCCCTGCAGGGGATTATAGCGGCTTCATCAAAACCCAGGGAAAGAATACCCCCATGTGCTTTACCTCCTCTGGGATTAACGTAGCCAAACAAGCCACGCGGAAAATGCTACATGCATAAGGTGATTAAGCAGACGGATATTCAAATAACATTTGCATCAACTACTTTGATGAGGATGCAACGTGCTACTTTGCGGAGGATGCTACGATGTGAATAAGCAGGCCAAAGTGATTAAGAAAAGAGAAATCTTAGAAAACGGACGTCCGTCCCGAGCCTTTGCAACGGAGGAGGCATTCCGCCCCTCTCCACCCCACCCGCCCCACGCGCTCCCCCTCATCCTTCCTCTGCCCCTGATTCCCCCGCCTCCCTGCGGCTTCCTCGTCGCCGTCGCCGTCGCCACCTCGCCGTCGCCCTCGCCGTCGCCGCCGTCGAGCTCGCCGCCGCCGGGTTAGGGTTCGGGTTAGGGAACATGTGGGTACCTCCGGTTGTAGAGGGAGGTCGGGGAGGCGGCGGACCGGCGGTGGG
>SPJY01015242.1:526946-601710 GCA_005191435.1 Raddia distichophylla
GGCTCGTCGGGGGCGGCGGCGGAGGCGGCGGTGGCGCCGCCGGAGCCGGGGGAGGGGGCGAAGGCGGGTGGGCCGGCGGTGGAGGGGGGACCACGCCTTCCCCGCCCGTTAGGGTGGGCGGGGTGGCACGGCGGCGGGGGCAGGAGGGCGGAGAGGCCGGCGGCGAGGGCGCCACCGGCCGGGGTGGTGGTGGAGGCGGCGGGGGAGGTGGCGGAGGCGGACGAGGCTGAGGGAGCGACGGGGTGAGGGGGGCGAGGTGGGCGCGGAGTGGAAGCCGAGTGGGGGCAGCTCATCCGTTGGAATCGATTCCAACGGATGACCGTGTTGTATAGGCTCCCTTAAGAAAAATAACCCTTGCACAAGATGTTTGATTCATTGTTGAATTGCTAGCACATAAATTGTTGGCATCCTAAGGATCCTAAGAGCAAAAATTTCAGGCATATTGATTCCTATAGACCCTTGGAGCATCATCTCTGTAAATTAATAAAAATGTAATGGCGCAGATTCAATAGCACAACAATTGATGAAATAACTTTGTCCCAGGTTCAATAGCACATCAATTGCTGGCATCAGAACTAGCATATGAAGTGATCACAAGGTGTTCAGATGGCATACAGGTTCAGATGGGCAGATGGCCCAATAATTTTAACAATAAAAACATATCAAACTCATGAAATCATAATTAAAATGTAATTAGCCAATAAGGTAGGGCATGGACAAGCACATATTACTGAAGGTCACACTTTCTAGCTTTGAGATAATTGACAAAACATCGTGCCAAAGAATTCATGAAGTAAACATAAACTTGCAAGGTAAACTTCTATGCCACGTTGAGATGGCTCTTGAAGTCGTGCTTGATCATACCTGCAATTTTTTTCAGCATCAAACAAAGCAAACCCAAGCATTGAGTAAATGAAATAAAGATAGTAAAGTACTGGCTATAAAAAACTAAGAATGGAGTTAAGATTGAAGCTAGTTATCATAAAAACATTAAAAAATTGTGAGCTTTATTCAATCAGTAAGCAACTTCAATGCAATTAGTAGGCTCCTTTTGCTTGATAGTAATAGACTACAAAATTAATAATGTGTTAAATGCCATCTGAAATGCTAAGTATGGCTTAAATTTTAGAATGATGTGAGCTTATTTTTACTGTGGACACACATAAAAAAGAAACAATTTGCATATCACATATTTCTCTTCATATGGGCTTAAATTTTAGAATGATGTGAGCTTTATTTTTACTGTAGACACACATAAAAAAGAAACAATTTGCATATCACATATTGCACAATATGGAATGTCTAGCACTGACTCAACTAAATTTTCTAATTATCTATCCCAGTTAGAAATAGGTAAAATCATAATAAATTTTTGGCATTATAGGTGTGATTTGCCAAGAGAATGGAGGTTATGCTTCAAAGCAATATTTCCTGATTTTTAAAATGTAAAGTAAAGAAAGGAGAGATCAATTTAACTGCAGAACTGCAGATCAATTTAAAATGTAAAGTAAAGAAGTCTTCTATAGTAGAACTGCAGCTAGACCAGCATGGTTATCATATGATTGTGCGAAACTTAAAGAGATTCTAATACTTCAGTTAAACACAACAAGAACGATAGGATGAAAGAAGCAAGATGCATTTGAACAGAGTAGTACAACAAACAAATCAAAGTTTGATGCACAGTTCTTGAGACTTAAGTATCAAGGAACTAATTAATATTAATGGAGATGCAGCCCTTGCATAGTTCTTGATCAGACTTAAGCATCAGGAGACTTTTGCATTATCGATTATTATTACTAGTACACATAGCTAGAGCAATAAGCAGTTCTTTCATTATCTAAAAAAGAGCAATAAGCAGTAGTACTACTACTAGACAAATACACATCAACTTAGAGCAATAACAAGAAGCAAGAGTAGCACCATAAAGCTAGCTTCAGTAACATCAGTAGTATACTAGTAGTACAAATCAAATCATCCAGCAGGTTAAGCAAAAGGAGGTGGAGGTGATGGAAGATGGCCGGGAGGAGGCCAGATCTGGATCTTGGAGCTTGGAATAGCACGGATCTGGAGAAGCCGAGAAGGCCGGAGGCGGCGGCAGGGAGGTGCAGGCGGAGGCGGCGACGACAGGGAGGCGGAGGCGGCGGCGGGGTTGGAGGGGGCCGAAGAATCTATACATATATAGTAAAATATTCAGTGTTTAGCAAACATACCTAAAAAGAGCATTTTTTCAGAACTAATGATAGATCAAATAAGAAATGAGATGCAGTATAGTGTCAATACTTAATACACGCAAACATAGATGGTTGAGTGCTCATTCATGGCTTATGGCCAGGCATGAATCAATCTAGGAGTGACAAAATGGATGTCCATAGGACATTGGGGTGGGATGATTCTTTGGCAGAAGAATAATTAGGATCTTATTAGCAGAAAGAATAACTACAAAGATTAGAAGAGAGAAAAAAAATTATTCCCAACAGATCCCACAAACATTGCGTCTAAAACATATATAATTATTTCATCTACAGCAAACAATTAGCATGGCAACATAAAACTACTCAGATTCATCTACAGCAAACAATTAGCATGGCAACAAACAGGAACATCAAATTACTCAGATTGTACAAAACAAGAACAATGGTCAATCTTGGCACATAATGACTTACTACTTCGAGTTGGGCGGGAGCTTCTTGGTGTGCTTGTCCTTCATGTTCCTCTCAAGATGCTTCCTGATGGCCACAACCTTCGTGATCAAGAAGTACATGTCCTCAGGGATATCAGGAGCAAGACCTACCCACACATACACGCGTCAGTACACACAAAGGCATACGGACATAGCACAAAAAACACTCAAGCGCACATGTAACAATGTCTACAAGTTCATGCCGATACCTAGGTGGAGATCCTACCGATAGAGAAAAACTAGGTGGATAAGAAAGAAGATTGTCGATACCATACCTAGAAGATCTGGAGGCAGCCGGTTCTAGATCTTTGGGAGGTAGCAACAATGGCTAGCCAAGATTTCTCTCGAGATCCATCTCTCATGCGCTTACGTGCATCGGAGGTATCGAGTTCCTTCGTCATGAACCGGCGGCGTCGAGCTCCTTTGGCATCGAGCTCCTTTCCTCAGCCAGATCCGGGCGACAGAGGGAGGACGACGGCGACGAAAACTTAGGCGGAGGGAATAGGAGGCGGCGCTAGGGTTGAGGAGGCGGAGCGGTGGCGGAGGGGACAGGAGGCGGAGGCGTCGGGAGGTGGAAGAGCAGCACTGGAGACGGAAGCCCCGAGCGGTGGGAGGCGGAGTCGGTGGCGGCGCTGGAGGAGCAGCGCTGGAGGTGGAGGCGTCGGGCAGTGGGAGGCGATGCGCGAACGACCGAGAGGGAGTGGAGGAGATCCGCGCCTCCACAGGAGATGGAGGATTCCGCGTGGATCGGACGGGGACGGGTCGTTCCTCCCTGGGATGGTGGGCTGCCAAATGGTCTCCCCTTTTCCCCGATGGAAATCTCCCACGCGGGCCGCGGCCCCTGGGAACAGGCAGGGATCCCCGCGGGGAATGGGCATTCCAAACGAGCCCTTAGTGGGAATCTGGCCTTTGTCCAACTTCCATTTTCTCTATTTGGACTTCTCTGCATTGGCAGAGGTGGGATACCCGAAGCAGTCCATTGTCGTTGACATTGCGGTAAATCGCTAGGTCCTCAGTGAATCTTCCATCCCTCACTCCTTGCTTAAACACGTGGTATACTGTGTCATCTGATGATCTAAGATGGTATTCCACACCTGGATGAAGCGTTGGACGAAGGAGAGCATGGGATCCCCTTCCACCTGCTTGATAATCTCTAGATCATCTAACCTGCTCGACCGAGCACTGCAGCAGTAAAAGTTGCTTCTCTGAGAGTCGCAGAGCTCTTCGTTGTTATGGATGGAACCCTCACTCTTGTTAAATAACCAAGTGCAAGCTAGCCCTTCCAAGACGGTGGGGAGGTAATTTGTCGTGGCGGCCTTGTCCCCACCAACTACATAGATAGTGGTGGCGTAGATGGAGATAAACTCATCAGGTTCTACATCCACTCCCGCCGAACCTCTTGATGCTTAGGTTTAAACATAGCCGACGAGACAACTATCTGCAAGCCCTTGGAAAAGACTCTGCAGTCACTGGTCTTGGTCGAGCGATAGTTCACCTCGGGTAGTAGGTTCCTATGGCAACCCCACTGCCGGCATAAGATGGGCTAGGAACGGCAGTAGGTTCTCTATTTAACCTTAGAATTATATTACTTAAATTATTTTATTTTATTTTAAAACTATTTATATTTTTATACCTGATCTCAAAATTCTCGAAACCACCAGATGAACAATCTAAAATTTGGTACCGATTTTCAGTATCAGTCTTTTGAAACCATGGGTCAAAACTGTAGGAAATCAGTTTCAGTAGAAAATTTCAGTACCAGAGTACACTGTCATAATCTAAGCATGTGTTTGTGTGTGCAACTACTTTACATTGTTTCGTAGTATATTTCTAATTTCTTGTATTAATTATTTAAGAATCGTTGCAGCTAGCGCACATGGCATATGTTGGAGTTTGCCCGGCCGGCGTGTAAAGATGACGAGATCAGTACGTACACAATAACTCACGTGAGAAAACTCCGGAAGACTGCCAAGGAGAAGCCTCCACAACACCGGAGGAGAACCTCGCTCTCTCGAGCCGTCCAGCGAAAGCCATGGACGCCAAGCTGATGATGGCCACAGGTAATCGCGACGTCCAGCACTTGAAGAATCTGGTGACCAAGCAAGATGCTACGACGATGGTGGTGGTGATGGGCTCAGGCGAGCAGGCTGCCGCGGCGGCGGAGTGCCATGCCCCGGCGGCGGCCATGAGCCCACTGCTGCAAGCATCCGCGTGCTGGGGCTCCTTGAACGCAATGCGTTTCCTCTTCAACCGAGAGGATGCACAAGAGCCACCAATGAGGGTGCCTAGCCAAGAATTTCTTGACTTGCTAATGGGCAGGGAGATGACAAGCCTCCCGACGATGCATCAGGCTTCCAGAGATGTCGAGCAGGGAGCGTCGGTGCTGCTGCAGGGAGTCACCGTTGAGGGGCTCACCGCGCTTCATCTGGTGGCCAGCCACGGTGACGGCGACAACTTCTTGCAGTGTGCTCAACTCATCTACCACAGGGGCAGGACCCAACATCTTGATCTGGTCAGACAGAACGAGAAGGGTGACACGCCCCTGCATTGTGCTGCTAGGGCTGGCCATTCCAGAATGGTCTCTCTTCTGATTTCTCTGGCTAAAGAGGAGGACAGCAGTGAAGACAGGCTGAAGGAGCTCGTCAGAAAAGAGAATGAGAGTAAGGAGACGGCCTTGCACGATGCTGTCCGCCTTGGTAACGATCAAATGGTCAGGGATCTAATGGCGACTGATCCAGAACTGGCGAGATTTCCCATAGAGGGTGCTTCGCCGCTGTATCTAGCCATCTTGCAGGAAAAGGGCAGCATTGCACGTATGCTGCACCAGAAAAGTAACGGCAGACTATCGTACTCCGACCCCAATGGACAAAATGCGTTGCATGCTGCGGTTCTTCGATCCAGAGGTATCTCTTCAACTATAAGTTACGGGTGGAAACGAGTCAAGTTCAAGCGAGCCAGTCTTCGGCCAGGGCCGTTTCTAATGTTTTGGGGGCTCGGGGTGAAGCACAACTTGGGCCCTATATCGTAACATATTCCTAAAGTTTAAATTAATTTTTTTAAAAATTATAAATAGCACCTAATATGTTCATACATCAAAAGAAAAACATGGTACCCAGTAGAGCTATAAAACAATAGCCTAATAGGGTGCATGATTAGCTTTACCAATGAAACATGTTCAGTGTGATGATAAAAAGGTGAAACTAAATTCTAACCGCTGGTGTTGCGTTGCATATAATACGGATATGTTGTTCTTCATTGGATTGAAAGTTGAATTGTAAACAAGAACATCGCACTTGGCTTCCTCCAAAGCCAGCCCTGCCTTGCGCCCCTGCCCCTGCCTGCTGCCGCCCTAGCTCAACCTGGAGAGAGAGACTAGAGAGATGGGTCAGCCTCACTGCCTCAACCAAGGGCTCTTGAGGGCGAGACCACGCTGATGCAAGGGAGTCCGGCGGCCGGCGATGGAGGCGGAAGACGGGTAGAGTAGCGCTAAAAGAAACTCTGAACCTAGGAAGATGGCGAGCGGCCTAGCAGCAACGCAATGGGAATTTATCCCCCCTAATTTCTCCCCAAATCACCAACGGAAACGCCATTAATCACAAAATCAATGGCCTAGCGACAGAGACCAGTGGATTGGGAATCGTTTTTTTTGGAAATAAAAGAGCTATTTGTTGGGAGAATAGTAGAAAACGAGCAATCTGCGGAAGTGCGGTTCAGCGCACAGCCGAGCAGAGAAAATTTTTTGATGCCTTGCCCCTGAGGCCCGGCTGCCCGAGTAGGCGAGTGTTACGCGATGGCCAGGTCAGTGCCCCCCTCTCCCATGGGCCCTGGGCCGTCGACCCGATTGCCCTGCCTCAGGAACGGCCCTGCCTCCGGCTCGGCTCGGCTCGCTTTGTTACCGAGCCGAGCCGAGCTCGGTAGGGTGTCCGAGGTAGAAACTGGGCTCAGCTCGGATCGTTGGAAGCTCGTGAGCCAGGGAAAACATTGGTCTCCCAACCTTCTAAGGCATTAAAAATTGCAAAATATAAGTTAGCATTGTACATATGAGTATCAAAATGATTTGTGCATGCATACGTGGGTTTTGGGCTATTTTATGAGCCTTTTGGCAATACGATATGTCATTTTCTAATGGTTAAGAGATGAAATAAATAGTATTAGCATATAAACGAACCGAGTCAGAGCGAGCCAGCCTCTGTCTCGGCTCGGCTCACCAATGTGCAAGAGCTGGAAATGGGCATCGGCTTGTGCTCATTTACAAACGAGCCGAGCATGAGCCGAGCTTTTACCGAGCCGAGCCAGTGCAGCTCGCAAGCTTCGAGCTAAAGTTTTAGCCCTACTAGCAGTGTTGTTCACACAATGGCACATGGCCAGATATTTAACCTTATAGACGGCTTACAAACAGTAGATGTATACCATTGTACATGCTCTGAAGAAACAATGCGGTGCGAGGTTAGACTGTCAGAGGGCAAGCAGCTCTAAGATCAATGCAACCCACAACTCAGTTAGAAAAGCACAACTCAGTTTCGCATGGGCTAGGCAATCCGAGTTCCTCCTAGACTCCATGCCTAAGGTAAACTTTTGAGCCCACAACCGTGGGGTTAGAAAACATCAATAGGGCGTAATTCAGTCCCCAATAGGAAAAGAGAAGGGGGGACGCAGAGGCTTGATTAGGTCGTCGACATGTGCTTTGTGGAATTCTTAATTGGATCTAAATTAGCTACTTCGGAGACGAAGTCCATTGAATCTTGGTGAAGGGCTGAGATTGAATGTATCAACAGTATTCGTATCATTTGTGGTAGTACAGCTGTATGTTGGTTTTGTTATATAACTTTAGTGCTTATGGAAAATTCGGTAGCTAGTAACAGCTATACCATGTTTCCCTTGTTTTATTAGAGTATTTATACTACTGGTTGTTTAGATTAATCCAAATTTCATTAAGTAAATAGAGATTGTGAATATTTAAAGTTTTACCGTGATAATTACTGTTTGCGAGCTTATGATATCATCGAAAATCCATCGAACACTTTAAATTCACTTGCATTGCCATAATTTCCCCTATCAGTTAATTTTTGTTCGTGAGCTTTCACCTTATACAATTAGCATTATTTAGGGTCCGTTGATGTTCGATGGATTCCCCTTCCCACAATATTTTGTTTTGCTGGGATACATCATTTTGGAGGGAAGGAAAATATCACAAATGATTTGTTGGGATGGAACAAGGATCTCAACGCACAACCAGATGACAACGGGAGCACGCCTCTTCACTTTGCCGCAGCCCAGCGTCCGCCAACCAGATGGCTCGGATTTTGGATTCCCTATGCGACGACATGGGTATGTCGGGAAGTGTTGGATGCTAACCCAGCTGCACTGTATCAACCAGACAAAGATGGATTATTTCCCATACACGTCGCTGCCTCTTTAGGCGCCTTGGAGAACGTCGACATATTTCTCCAGATGTCGCCTAGTTCAGCTGGTTTGCGTGATGCTATGGGACGGACATTCCTTCATGTTGCTGTAAAGAAAAAGCAATCACATATAGTTTCTCGTGCTTGCAAAAATCGGTCGCTCACATGGATTCTGAATATGCGAGACAATCATGGGGACACCGCACTGCACTTAGCTGTCCAGACTAGGAGGCTTCGAATATTCTGTGCTCTGTTAGGGAATCCGCACATACAGTTGAATTTAGCAAACCAGGAAGGACAAACCCCTCTTGATGTATCGCGGTATAACAGCCCCCCTGTATTCTCTTACATTCTGGTAATACCCTGATTCACATACATACATACATACATACATACATACATACAAACATACATGTATTTTGTGTTAAGCGTTGCCCTTGAGGCGGAGAGAAATAGTTGAGATTTGTGTCGTTTCATCTTGTATTTAATTTTTCGTATTGCAGAACACTGAAGCAAGGATACAAGAAGCGCTCCAAATTGCCGGTGCCAAGGAGGGTGCTTGTCACACCGATCACTTCATTGAAAACTATATTATTATGCACAAACAGAAGCTAGATGATGAAAGCAAAGAATTAGAGAAGCTGAGAGACTCGACACAATCCTTATGCATTGGCTCAGTTCTCATAGCAACTGTGACATTCGGTGCAACTTTTGCCCTCCCGGGAGGCTACAAAGCAGATGATCACCCTAACGGAGGCACACCAACACTTGCTGGGAGGTATGCGTTTGATGCATTCATGATGGCCAACACATTAGCTTTCGTCTGCTCCTCAATAGCTACTGCTGGTTTCATGTTTTCTGGATCTCCTATGGTTAACTTGAGGATCCGCCAAGTATACACAGTTATAGCTGTCTATTTCATGTGGAATTCTATCATATGCTTGAGTGCCACCTTTGCATTAGGGGCCTATATGGTGTTAGCTCTGGTTGCTCATAAAACGGCCGTTGCTATCTGCGTCATTGGTCCTCTTGTCGTGCTCTTTGGCATAGCGGAATTTTGGATCAAAATGGCTCTTGTTACACCATCTTTATGTGTTAGAAAGGGGATGATTTGGACATTTGCAAGCTGGACATGTTTACTCGTGGCCAATATGCTATTTCATTTGTGGTCCTTGATCTTCATCTTTTGTTGGGCTGCACATGCAAGGAACTAACAAAACTACTTGTAGAGCAACCGACACCGTGCATGAAGATGCTGCCTCAGATATGCTTATATGTGGTGATGTTGTATACGGATCAATATTGATTTCCTTTTTTCCATTTGAGTGAAAATTCTGTTCCTGAGCAAGGGTGGTGTCAGTTCAGAGCAATGGTGTTGTAAGTTTGCCACTACGCATGCGTCGAGAGTTGCGGTAAACGTTGTCTATTTTGTATTTTCTTACTGATATATGTGATTGCTTCTGGCTTATGAACCTTGCTACCACTAGCAGTTTTTTTTTTACAAAATAATGTCTCAGTGGTTATTAAAAGATGTTCCAATCGCATGCCGGCAATATTTCATAATAGCAAACAAAATCTTCCCATATGAACAAATATTCCAGCTGAGCGAACAAAGTGTTGAGCAAGCATTGTTTTAGCGGTTATGCAAGGGTGTTTGTTTGAAAGAGGGGCAGAGGAACTGTCGTCCTGTTTCATTGATTAGGAGAAAAAGAAATGTGCAAGCACAGGGTACATCCATAGCGCTCTGCGGCAACCCAATATGATAACACATGGGTTTATACTTTTACGGGTCAGAGTATGCGGTCTCAGGTATCGGAGTATCCGATGACCAGGACATCGGAATGTCTAGGATTTCAAGATTTGGCACTCGTTATTTGGTTTTGCTAATATCCATCGGAGTATATAGTTCAAACATTAGAGTATCCAAAGTCTGGCATGCCTGAAATTTCAGAATTTGGTGTGCTTTGTCTTTCTGCTGATTTTAATTTATGTTCATCTGAGCATCCGGTGATTTGGATTAAAGTATCCGATACTTGGAGTTCTAAATGTCCAAAAAAATAAAGATTTTGAGTTCTTTGTCTATTGGGCGTATGTTATATCGGATGTTCGGTCCCTAGACTGGAGTGTCTGATGTGTGTAGAAATCTACCCCAACGGCTAGCTAACCCCTCACATATTTAATAGTCCTCTCACTAACCCAGCTAGGGTCAGCACTTCACTTTCACCAATACTCACCTCTATCAACCTCAAGATCATAAACCTCTTGAATTGGGTAGGGTCTGGGAAGTGAGATCTAGTGTCTTTGTGAAATAGCTTCATCCTTCGAACACTCGATTCATCTCAAAGTTTGTTTGTCATCGGATTTGTTACTTTTGGAGGTTGAGAACTCCTAGATAGCTAGGTGTCACCTCGAGACGTACACCAGAGCTTTGTGTGGTGCGCTGAGTAAGTTTGTGAAGGATGATTCTGCCTCTGGAAGGAATTGAATCAAGGAGTGCAGCCGAGGGGTATTGGTATGACCTTGTTGAGGGAAAGGGTTGAAAGAGACCCAGCTCAAGTGTGTTCAATCCTACCTCAGTGGAGATGAACGATCTCCTCAAAGATCCAAATTTTACAAAAAAAAACTTGTGAGTCTTCGCTCTTGTTTTCTCCTTTTATGTTGCTCATTAGCTTGATTTGATTTGGTTGGGGCTTGGGATTGTTGTTGGCTAGTACCTTCGAATATATGCTATTATTTGCTCTTGTGCAGTGGATTGATTTTTGGTGCAGGTGGTACCTCGGATTTGTTGGTCGAGCTCAAGTTCCAACCCTAACTCTGTTTGCATGTTGGAATATCCGAGGTTGAGCATCGGATACTCCGGTATCCATCAGACTATCTACTGTTTGAGATTGGACTGTCCAGGGTCAAAAGTTTCCATGCTTTAAAAGGGTTGAAAATTTCTAACGCCTATTCACCCCCTTTAGGCGACATCTTGATCCTTTAATATCTCCTCTACCTTCCCATTTCCGAACAACCACACAATTCATGAATAAACTTTGCAACATTAATGATAAATATTGAAAAGTATATCTATTGATGGCAAAGCATAAATATAGCTAAGTCAAAAGGAGTGTCATAGGAAAGAGTAACATTCTTACAGCTTATATCGTACACATGAAAGATTGCTATCATGTTGGGAATGTGTGGAAATTTAACTAAATCTAAAAAACTAATTTAATTATTTAAACTAGCACGCATGTTTATAAAATATATAAAGCATTTGATAAATTTTAATCGACATCCAAATGCATCAAACTTGCCTTTGTGCGGGACCTGGCAGATGTAACTCTTGATTTTCCGAAGTTTGCGGGTGATATTGATCCTCGTCTTCTGAATTCTCCCCCAAATTTGGCCAATCTAACGATAAAAGCGAAGGGCAATAAATATATAAAAATCCAAAAAATATATACAAAATCATAAAATATATTAGTTTAGGGAAATAGAAAATTAACCGTTCAAATAGCAACTTGTAGAAATTATAATTGGAAATCACTTTATTTATTTAAATAAAGATAGCAAAATATATGCTATTATAAAGTATGGAATATATAGGAATTCAATAAATAGACTAATGACAATTATTTTAGAAATTTATTGCATTTAAATTAGACAGATATTGTAGTATATACATGAAAACAATAATGAAAATTATATTCAAAATAAAAATGTGTACGAGACAGATCAGGCCTATGTGCCCTACTCGGCCCACGTCGACCCAGCAAGGCGGCCCTCACGGTCGGAGGTGGCCGGTGTTGCAGCCCAGGCGCCCGGCTTGCACGGCCCAAGGCCACGTACGCAGCTCGGCTTGGCTAGCCCAGGAGGCGGCCCAGGCGCACGCAGGCTTGCTTGACCCTAGCAACCAGGACATGACCTGCATTTTTTTAAAAAAAATATAATGTGCATATTACTGCTAAAATTAATTCCTATTTTTTTATAATCCATTTTTCAATATTTTGATTTCTAATATATCAATTGCTAAGTACTATTTGTAGAAGAACATTTTTCAACAATTTAAAAACATACTTTTGTAGTTAATAATTTCTGTTATGTTTAGAAAAATCAAAACTTATTCTATACTAATAAAATGATATTTTGATTTTTTTTATGAATAATATTTGATAAATATTTTAAACATAGTTTGTGGTGGTGAAATAAATTATTTAGACCTCTTTTCTTCTCTTTCCTCTCTATGGTGTGTAGGCCCCATGTGTCATTCCCTCTATTCCACTTCATTGTTGCTTGGACCGCATCTTCCTCATGTCATGAACTCATGAATCATGATAACCGTATGCCCTGCTTGCTTCTTTTTTTTTATTCCACTCGTCCTGTTTTTCATTTTTCCACTTTTCTCTTTTTACAGTTTTGCCCCCTGCTTTATCACCTTTCGCATTTCAATTGATCATCACGCCCTTGGGCATAGCCTCCTTATTAAGTTAAGGACTGATCCCCCGGTCTCGGTCTCCCTCACACACAGAAGCAACCGAGAGCCCAAGCCCGAGCTCCCTGACTCCTCGCTGCCTCACCTTTCTCGCCGTCGGTAAGCGCCGACCCAACCCCTCCTCCTTCCGGCGTCTCCTCCCTCTCCCCACCCTCTCTTTGTTTTGGGCCAGCTACCACCGAACTTCGCCGGAGACGACGACAGAAGCAGCCGGGATTCTTCGCTGCCGCGGACTGAGCTCCACTGCACCGGCGCCGTGCCTTGGTGCCTTCCCCAAACCGTCGCCCGCTCCCTCGGTAATCTCTCTCTCCCTCTCTCTGCTCAACTAGCGTGTAGCGTCACTTGCCCCAGTAGAACCCTCTCCAACCACCGGCACGGCACCGTATATTATTGGCCGGAGCTCGCCGCCCGTGGTCCTTTCACCCGCGCTGGAGCACGGCCACGTCGCCGCGCCCCCACGGTCGCTCCCGGCTGAATCCTGTACCCCAGCGAGCTTCACCACCACCTATCGAAGCCCATCCACCCTTTCTCCTTTCTCCTATCGCAGCTGGAGAGAAGCTCCGCCTGCGCGCCGCCATTTCCGTCGCGGTGGGCGTCGCCGAGCGCTGCCGCCGCGTTCGCCTAAGCCCGCCGCCGCCACGCCGAGTATGGCACCAACTCGGCGTGACCGTGCCTCAAACATCTTTCCCCGCACCCTACCGAAGCTCGACCGCCCCCTCGCCGGCCCCTTCTCGTTCTCACCGCCGGCTGTCCGGGTCTTCGTGCGTCTCTGCCTTCCCCCGCCCAGGACGCCACTGCCGTTGCCGCCGTGCCTCTCCCGCCGATCCGACCACGACCACGAACCTCGCAGCCACCCCTGCTCTTGGGTCACCGACAGGTGGGCCACACCCCCTCGGCCTTTTTTTCGAAATCATCCCTTCCCGCGCCTCAGGCCGCCAGTTTTTTTTCTAAGCCAACCGCTAGCAGGCCAGGAAAGAGCTGAGCAGGCCGCGCGCAATTCTGGCCCGACGCCACGTCACTAGCCTGTTTGCCTTTTATTAATTTAAATAACTAGTAAAATTAATAGCCTTTTGCTATATGATCCGATTTCAATGAAACCAATTTCTCTAAATTCAAAAAAATGACCTCTTTGTTTTAAAATGTCATCTGCGTGCACAATTGCATCCGTTTGTATGCATTAGATCCCATAGATTTTGTGACAGGAGCCAAGGACCAATTTGGGCATCCTCATCTATCTATTGCATATACAACGCGCTAGCACCAAACGTCCCCTATGCGACGTGTGGCCTCGTCCAGAGCCGTCCGATCATTTCTGAAATCAAATCCAGCCATCCATATTAAATTAACCTTTAAAAGCATTGTCCTATCTACTAGATCGACACCGTGCGCGCCTTGGCGAGTTGGCGAGAGGAGCTAGCATTCGCTCAGCGGACCGGGGGTCGAATCCAGCCACTGCCATTTTCCAGCGCCCGCGAACGCTTTTTCCCCTTGCTTGTCGTGCGCATTTATATATTGGAATTTTTAATTTTTTTATATTTTTTTATTCGTTTATGCAAAATTATATGTCAGATTGAAAATTAGACACAAATAGTATGAAATATTAAACTTCCAATTTTCATGTAAATTCAAAATCCAAAATTCAAAAATTGGAAATTTAATATTTCATACCATACCCAATTTACACGAAACAAATTTTAAAATTCATATAAAATCCTGAAGAACCCATTTTTCATACTTTGAATTTTCGAAATTCAAAAGTAAAAAATTCAAAAATTAAAATAGAAATTCAAGTGTAAATTTAAAATTCAAAATTCAAAAAAATTTTAAAAAATAAAAGTCTGAAAAATGGGTTCTTTAGGATTTTACATGAATTTTAAAATTTGTTTCGTGTAAGTTGGATATGGTATGAAGTGTTAATAGATAAAAGAAGTTCGATGAACAGTGCATGTTACTGTAGCTACAGTGCCTGGTCGCGATTTGAAGGTGCCACCAGTGCCTGGACCGCCTGCGCCCGTCTTCTCGCCAACCTATCGTGCGCCCAAAGTGCGACCAGTGCCTAGTCGCGAATTCAAGGTGCGACCGACGTCTATTTGTGTCTAATTTTCAATCTGCCATATAATTTTGCATAAACGAATAAAAAAATATAAAAAAATTAAAAATTCCATATATTGCAGCCAGGTTTTTTTTGGGTTAATTACATATGCTAATTATATATGCACCCATATATTGTACACCCCTTTAACTTTTGGTACGATTATCGATCGGCTAGAAGTTGCACTCGCAGCACGTTTCAAACTTTCAGCGCTTAACCATGTTTGCACAAAGAACATCTTAAATAAAAAATTTTCAAAAGTTTAAAGTGTTCATAACGAAGACTTGGAACTAACGAATTTTTTTTGTTAGGTTACAAAACAAACATAAAAATAGGAAGTTCCCGAAAATTAAACCATGTTTGCACAGAGAACATTAATAAAAAGTTTTATGTTATTCAAAATATTTTGAAGCCGAAATTTACAAATAGTTTGCTCTTTCTTATTAAGGGCATATTTCCTTCTCGATTTTCCATTTTCTGTTGTATTTATGGTAGGTCGGAAAAAAAACATAAAATTTGGATGTTTTCGGGCCATGCCTGCACAAAACATTCAAAATGAACAGTTCTCAAAAAATAAAAAAAATTTGCACTATGTGTAAACTTTGATGATTGATCTAAACGAAGAGAGCATTCAACGAAGTTCACCAACAAACTTCTTTTTTATTCCGGTATATTGTATTGAAAGAGCACTTCAAGAAAAATATGAGTATTTGTTTCCATTTTTTGTAGTGACCAAAAGACACAAAAAGATGCACCTCCGAGAAGCAGGTTATTTTTTTTAGCATTTCATTTGTATTCAACCTGCGCATGATACTATTACGATACAAAAAACATAGAACAAATACAAAGATACTATTCCATTTTTAATTCATTTTTGAAGTAACCATTACACTAAAAACCAATTTAAAAAACCAACCGTTTGTTTTCTTTCCTTTTTAGATTTTTTAGGATATCTCTTTTTTAGAGCTTCTAGTTTGTCAGCTCAATCTAAATTAAGATAGAACTAGATCCACCACTCCTTTTCTTCTCTTTTTTTTTTTTGCAACATTAACTATGGCGCGCCGAGGCGCGCTAGCCACCCTAGTTGTTGACATTTCCCTCATCATAGTTTGATCATATTGATACCTAATTCTACAAATGCTTTATTAGAATTATTAAACCTGCATTACTATGTTAAATATAAATTGTTATTTGGTAGGGTGTAAGCTAAAAACTAGTCCATTTTAATTAATACTATGTAATTCGGATGCTTGTTAGCCCTATGTTCATAATTCATTTATTTAATGGACAATTACGTTGATTAGCTGTTTTAAACATGATTAGTTGTGCTGTAACGATAGTTCACCTCCTCGGACAGGTTCCTGTGGTAACCCCGTTGCCCGCGTGAGACGGGCTAGGGGAGGCAGGCCTCGGATAGTTGGTTGATGGCGTCCACCATCGGAGGGGAACCTCGCTCTCCAGCGAAAGCCATGGACGCCAAGCTGATGGTGGCCACAGGTCATGGCGACGTCCAGCAACTGAAGGATCTGGTCACCAAGCAAGATGCTACGACGATGGTGGTGGTGATGAGCTCAGGCGAGCAGGCTGCCGCGGCGGCGGAGTGCCATGCCCCGGCGGCGGCCATGAGCCCACTGCTGCAAGCATCCGCGTGCTGGGGCTCCTTGAACGCATTGCGTTTCCTCTTCAACCGGGAGGATGCACAAGAGCCACCAATGAGGGTGCCTAGCCAAGAATTTCTTGACTTGCTAACGGGCAACAGGGAGATGACAAGCCTCGCGACGATGCATCAGGCTTCCAGAGACGTCGAGCAGGGAGCGTCGGTGCTGCTGCAGGGAGTCACCGTTGAGAGGCACACCGCGCTACATCTGGTGGCCAGCCACGGTGACGGCGACAACTTCTCGGAGTGTGCGAAACTCATCTACCGCAGGGGCAGGGCCCAAATTCTTGATCTGGTCAGACAGAACGAGAAGGGTGACACGCCCCTGCATTGTGCTGCTAGGGCTGGCCATTCCAGCATGGTCTCTCTTCTGATTTCTCTGGCTAAAGAGGAGGACAGCAGTGAATACAGGCTGAAGGAGCTCGTCAGAAAAGAGAATAAGAGCAAGGAGACGGCGTTGCATGATGCTGTCCGCCTTGGTAACACTCAAATGGTCAGGGATCTAATGGCGGCTGATCCAGAACTGGCGAGATTTCCCATAGAGGGTGCTTCGCCGCTGTATCTAGCCATCATGCTGGAAAAGGGCAGCATTGCACGTATGTTGCACGAGAAAAGTAACGGCAAACTATCGTACTCCGGCGCCAATGGACAAAATGCGTTGCATGCTGCGGTTCTTCGATCCAGAGGTATCTCTTCAACTAGTAGTGTTATTCACACAATGGCACGCGGCCAGATATTTAACATACTACACACGCTAGGAAGGTGCACTTGCGAAGCACGTTTTTATTACTAATTGTGCAAAACATCTCAATTTTAGAGGTAAATATTGGTAATACAATCGGTGGCAGAGACAGCTACTCGGCATAGCCGAGGCGCAAGCAGCCGTCGCCTGCCAGAAACCATTGGCACCTACTGCTGCCCGGGGAAGCGTATCCTCTGCCGTAAGGCAGAGTGATACTGCCACTGACATGTGGGCCCACAGCGTGTGGGGCCCACATGTCAGTGGCAGTAATTGCACTGTCGTAAAGCAGAGGATTTGCTTCCCTCACGAGACCCCGCTGTTGCCACTGGCGGAGCCTAGGCACGTGCCCGTTCTTGTGGGGCGGTGGCTCCGCCGATGCATATGACCACTCCTTGTATTTCTTATAAAATTATATTTTAGACATTGACAGGACCTTATAAATGAACATTCGACTACTATTACTATCATAATTTATTTATAAAATCTATAAAAATTTATGATATTTTGGAAATGTTTATTGAGACGATTCTAAATGTATGATTTTATGTTCCTAATTTAAGTAGTCGAAATATTTTCGTATATAAAGTTTCAAAACTTTGACTTAACATATGTCTTGAACAACAAGTTTTTGGAAACCGGAGTGTGCTTGTTTTTTTTTATTAAGGAAGCTTTATTGAATTCAATATAGCTACATCAAGGTGATACAACCATCCCGAAATCACTCCCGGCCACTACAAAACAAGGTGCACACAACCCGCAAACGAAAAAAAGAAAAAGCAAACAACTCAATGACTATCAATCTGAAGACTAGATTGTCACCCATGTGCCCGGGTAAAACACTCCTTAACCACCCGTTCCATATGTGAACATGCTGTCACGACAAAATACCGTGAAGCCGACTGCTGAAGAGTGGGAGCCGGTGGATAATTAAGTAAATAACCTGCAATGGGGAAGAGATAATTTTCTTATTAAAAACCATGTCATTCATGCATAACTGGAGCGACGAACAAGTAGCAGTTGCCCCCTAGCTGCCTCTTGTTGAAAGATGTTTCCCTTTCCAACTATTAAGCCTCCTCGCAAATCTTTCTTCGACCCCTTTCCAATCAATATTTCGTGATATAAGTCTTAAGATCAGCTTTGTAAAACCGAGTGATATAAGTCTTGAGATCAGCTTGTCCCTCAATTTACCCTTTCTCTAGACCAGGAAGAAAATTCTCTTCTTCCTGTGTTTGCCAATGGCAACCATTTGCAAGTACCTTGTATTATTATCTCCCAACAAGATATCGGATGCTTTCACTCGCTGGTAATATTTTATTTCTTCTTGTCGAAGTAGTTTGGTCAAATGATCCCGAGATTGAGCAAGTAATTCACTCTCAACTACAAACAGATCATGAATCTCAGTGGCCACATCCAAATAATTGATCGTGGACTGAAGATTGGCTTTATGATTTTTATAAACGTTGTTGTTTAAAGCTCATTCATGCAGAAAACTTCTTAACGCTTCTAGTTTCTTATTCCATCGTTGGACTAAATTTTGGCTTTTGACATGCTTATTCCAAATTTCTATGACTTTATCATAGAAATCCTTCCGAGTGAACCAAGATAATTCTAATTTGAACTGCCTTTGGTTCCCTTAGAAAGGCTAAGTGTCAATATCTAGTAACAAAGGTGTATGTTCAAAAACCATTCGATCAAGAGCATGGATGGTCAGTAGTGGAGGTTTAAATTCTCAATCCGTTGTCATAAGGACTCTTATCTAGTTTTTCATAAGTCGGAATTGGTAGCAAGTTAGCCCAAGTGTATTGTGGACCCATTAAATCAAATTCCCTAATGCCAAAGCCATCAATTACAACATTAAACAGGAAAGGCCAACGTAATAACTTCGTATAGCATACATTATACGAAGTTATACGATATGCACCCATATATTGTACACCCCTTTAACTTTTGGTACGATTATCGATCGGCTAGAAAGGAAAGGCCAACAATCATTGTATCTGTTATTATTCTTATGCTTGCTACTCCTCAGACGCTGAACTCACTACCATTTAAAGTAGGTAAATGGTTTTGTTGGCAGGTATGTACTAACTCAGCTGAAAAAGCAGATTTAAATTCATCATGAGCTGGTCCGTAAACTGCCATGAGAATTCACTTGAACTTGTCTAACTTGTTGCAAAGATGGAATTTCATGTGAATTTCCCCTTCCACAATCAGAGACAAGTAAAAAATAGAAGCATTTACACCTAAAAGGACACCCCTCCCCCCCCCACCCCCCGATCTGCTAGGTGGAGTAAGACAAAGCCAAACAAAATCCGCACCACCTAAAAGGTGCACAAGATTCGTCTTTGACAAATCCTTCTTACCTATCTCGAAGATCGCAACAAAATCAAAGTTTTGTTCTTTGATTGTTTCTGCAATGTACCTAAATTTAGCCAAGTCTGAAAGACCTTTGCTATTCCAAAAAATACCTTTCATTGGAATGCCAATTATTTAAATTATTGCCATTCCTAGGGACCCGACGCCCCTTAGTCTTTGAGGATGGTGTTGATTTTCTAGTGGTTGCCATAAGATCACAAATACTTGTGTCCAAGTTCACTTCATCAAAAACAACTTCAGAAATATCCATCGCTAGATGAGCGAATAGGGCACCGTCAGTGTCAGTGTCCTCGTCGTCATCTGGATTGAAAGGATTTCTCAGCTACAATTTCATTCCCATGTGAACTTTTAACCCCTTTTGATTTTGGTTTCACTATCAATCTATCCATTTGTTTTAAAGAATTAATAGATAGAAACTTTTCATAGGAACTACTACCCAATTGAAACCCAAATTACTTAATTTTAAGGCACAAGTATCATTAGATAGAGTATCAAATGAAATTGTTACGTGCAAGCACACAACAAGGGGGATATAGAGGGATACTTCTTGATAAGCATGCAATAGGTAAGGCCCTTGACGCGGGTGAGACGGCTGTTTATCGTCGGCGACGTCTTGGCTGTTATCGGAGCTACCGCCTATGAGATCTATCTCTCAATTTTTACTTCATTTCTTGGATCATAATAAAAGATACATGACCCTCCTTTTTATATGGAGCACTGACTTGGGCATAAGGAAAAAACTGACTTGAACTCTAAGAAAAGACTTAACTTGGCATAAAAATATATATTCCTAATAAAGAGAAACTAATAAGGTAATATCTATAACCCTAACTGCGGCGGGCCACGTGCTACAGTTCCTGGTACTGTTCACGCACTACAGTACCGTGGTACTGTTCATGGGACTAGGCCTTGTTGGGCCAGCTCATATCATTACTCCCCCATCAAATCAACCTTGTCCTCAAGGTTGAAGCAATGATGCCCGAGAACTTGACATTGATGCTGGAGTAGAAGCGCATCACCATGCGCACGACGTAGCCGTGTTGGCAAAGCATGTCTGCATTCCATCGGCCGGTGATGTTGGAGATGTTGTGGTCGCCGATGGTGTGCTTGGTGTCGTGGTCGCTGAGTGTACGCTTGGCATGAATGAAGACCTGGAGTGACAAAGGGTCGGGAGCCATGATGTTGCTTTATTTGGACCATCATCGTCTTGGGAGCCCTCGCACCTATAGATTTAGCAGAACATGGAACACCGATCTTGTGGGTTGTTGCTGCCTTGTCGACCTCACTAAGCTTCGTGGCGATGATAAAGTTGACATCAACATCGGTGACGGCCTCAGTGTTGCCGCCAGTGTTGGCGTCGGCGTTGATAGGGTTCGCCATGCATAGCTCAACGACACTGTTGGATGTTGGTGTGGTCGGTGGTGTCGCTGGTGTTGCGGAGAACGTCTTCATGCCATTTAGGACCTTCCGCATGCTATCGATCTTGTCAGTGATGGAGTGGCAAAGGTCAAGAACAAGACCCTCATCTGGCTTGTTCTCTTCGCGTGTCTGCCTTCGCGATCCGAGCATCTTCCCTGCGCTCTGCCTCGCGCGACAAGTATACCGTGTCTGTAAGGTCACGCGGCCGACCACGACGAACCTCTGCTGCCGATGTCGCGGGTAGACCCACGATGAAGGTATCGATCTCGTCTTCTCTTCTCATCCGCAGTGCTCGCTGAGCAGCCGCTGGAACTCACGCGTGTAGTCGATGATGCGGCCTTCACTTTTTTTTCTCATCCCCTTGTTTTGAGCTTGAACGTAACAGAAATTGAATTAGAATGTGACGCACCTAATTGTGGAGGACCTGGAGTCGTTGGCGAACGTGATGACATATAGTTGTCACCCACCACCTTGGCATATTCTAGTCCATTCAAATTTCACACGGCTGCCCTTTTCATGGCCTTTTGTAACATATTTTCATCTGCCATAGGAGTACCAGAAGGAGACTTAAACCAAATTAGTACGGGCACTGCGGCGGAGACCCACTGCATCCTGAGATCCCACCACAACCATTGCCGGAGCAGGCGAAGGAGACAACATCTCAGATGAAGAAGGCATAAAAAACGTGGCATTCCGCAACTCGTCTGAAGGTGGAGATAGCAATACCTGAGTCTACCTTGCATTCATGCTCCTACTCCTTGTAGGTGTGACTGCCATGTGTGGGAGAGCATCGAGGGACCAATCCAAAGAAAGGGGTTGCATTGGTGGCATCGACCTTTTGTCACCAACCGGATTCAAATGAATTTGCATCGGAAAAGGTCTCGATGATGTCTTTGCCGAAACACTCAATTTTGAATCATCATTCTTCTGTCATTTTGTAACTTGTTTTGAATCTTCTCCCCCTAGCTTACCCACTTTTCCCGCATCACCATCATCACGATCCATAGAATCATTTACAATGGGTAAAGGGATAGCAAGCTCAAAGTCTAAACTCTCAAGAGTAAAAGTGATATCATAGCCCTCCATCCTAGAGACAGCATCAGTGGTGAAAGGCAAATGCTTCCTGATCAACACACCAACCAAAACCATGATCACTCCTTTCTTCCTATATGTGAGCATATCAACCTCTAGAGTTGTTCCAACAACAGTGCCAAGAACCCAGAAACCAAGATAATGACGCTAAGCATGATGTACAACAGTGACATGAACCCATACCGCATCAAGCTGATAAGCCCGAGTTACATCATCACTTGTACGCCATTCAGAGATCGTGAGAGAGACCCCATGGTTCTTTAAACGAACTCAACATCATCCATCCTTTTCAGTTCCTCCTCAAACAAAAAAGCGACTAGAAACGAATCCTCACCATGAGGTAAGGCCTCCCAGTTCTAGTGGTTGCGAATGAGCCTTGCAAGTTCTAACTGAACCACATCCGCTATGAGACGCCCCTCCCCCCTCCCGACATGGTTATTAGTGCCGTAGGTGTTGGATTTTGAGTCTCCAGCTTAAAATCAAAATCCGAGATCTGAAGAAAACCAAGATCATTCTTTCCAAAGCCAAATAAAATAGCATTCGGCTTGGGCATCTTATGTATTGGACATTTGGCGAACAGATGTGCATTCTCCTTATTGCAAATAATGCAATCCAAAACAACTGTGCACCCATCTATCGTGTGTCCATTGCACTTGCATCGGAAGTAATGAGGTGGCGTGGTTTCTTTGCCTTCAACGAGCCTGTATCAGATAGGGATGGCAATCGGGGGGTTATCTCCAGGTACATCTATATCCAGCCCGAACCCGAAACCCGAATGGCTTGCCCAAACCCGAACCTGAAAACTGTCTCGAGCATAAACACGCACCCATACCCGAACCTGACGAGTACCCGAAACCCTAAAAAATTTATGACAAAACATAACAAATTGGTCTTGCTACAATGCTGCCACAGAAAATATTTAAAAAATTGTCTTGCTGTCACTCCCAGTGGACTATACACACATAGATATACCATACTCATCCACACAAATAAAAGCCTAAAATCTCTTGCAAACTGCAGTACATATTACACCACAAAGGACAAGTCTAAAATACGTCAGTGCAATCTTAAAAAATATTAAAACACATAGAACAAGTCTCAAAGATAGTAATGGCAGATTAATGGAAACTAAGAGATGGTAATGGTAGATTCATCTTCTTCCATAATTTCTTCTTCATCTTCAAGAAAGCTTTGAATTGGTGAGATGTTGGAAGTAGCACCCCCTACTGGAAAGATGAGCAAAAGTTAACAACTAATAAACAGATCAAAACCAAAAGAGGGGCGGAGGGGTGATGGGGGAAGTGGAGGCGGAGGGGCGGACCGGTGGCCAGACAGTGGCGCCGAGGTGGGACGACGCTGGGGCGGGGAAGTGGAAGCGGTGGCATTGTGATTAATATTTAAAGTTTTGCAGTGGTAACTACTGTTTGCAAGCGTATGATATTATAGAGAATCCATCTAACACCTTTAAATTCACATGCATTGCCATAATTTCCCCTGTCAGTTTTTATCTTTGAGCTTTGACCTTACATTTAGCATTTTTTGGGGTCAGTTCGTGGTCAAGGGATTCCCTATCCCACATCAGTTTGGAAAAGAGGGAAGACAGTTATCACGAATGATTTGTTGGGATGGAACAAGGATCTTACCGCACAACCAGATGACAACGGGAGCACGCCTCTTCATTTTGCCGCAGCCCAGAGTCCGCCGCCAACCAGATGGTTCGGATTTCCGATTCCCCATGTGACATGGGTATGCCGGGAAGTGTTGTATGCAAACCCAGCTGCACTGTATCAATCGGACAAAGATGGATTATTCCCCATACACGTCGCTGCCTCTTTAGGCGCCTCAGCGAACGTCGACATGTTTCTACAGATGTCGCCTAGTTCGGCTGGTTCGCGTGATGCCATGGGACGGACATTCCTTCATGTTGCTGTACAGAAACTACAGTTCACGATAGTTTCTGGTGCTTGCAGAAATCGGTCGCTCACATGGATTCTGAATATGCAAGACAATAATGGGGACACCGCACTGCACCTGGCTGTCCAGACTGGGAGGCTACGAATATTCTGTGCTCTGTTAGGGAATCCGCACGTACAATTGAATTTAGCAAACCAGGAAGGACAAACTCCTCTTGATGTATCGCGATATAACCTCCCCCCTGGACTCTTTTACTATCTGGTAATACACTGATTCAAATATATATATTGTTATAAGCATTGCCCTTGTAGTTGAGATTTGAGTCGTTTCATCTTGTATTTAATTTTTCGTATTGCAGAACGCCGAAGCAAAGATAAAAGAAGCGCTCCAAATTGCCGGTGCCAAGCGTGGCGGTTGTCGCACCGATCACTTCATTGAAAACTACAAGATTATGCACCAACAGGACCTAGCTTTAAGCAAAGAATTAGAGAAGGTGAGAGACTCGACACAATCCTTATGCATTGGTGCAGTTCTCATAGCAACTGTGACATTCGGTGCAACTTTCGCTCTCCCGGGAGGCTACATAGCCGATGATCATTCAAACGGAGGCACACCCACACTTGCTGGGACGTATGCATTTGATGCATTCATGATGGCCAACACATTAGCTTTCGTCTGCTCCTCAATAGCTACTGTTGGTTTCATGTTTTCTGGATCTCCTATGATTAACTTAAATAGCCGCCAAATATACACATGTATATCTGTCTATTTCATGCAGAATTCTGTCATATGCTTGAGTGCCACCTTTGCATTAGGGGCCTATATGGTGCTAGCTCCGGTTGCTCACAAGACGGCTGTCACTATCTGTGTTATAGGTCATCTTGTCGTGCTCTTTAGCATAGCAGAAGTTTGGATCAAACTGTCTCTTGTTACACCATCTTTACTTGTTAGAAAGGGGATGATTTGGACATTAGCATGGTGGACATTGTTACTCGTGGTCAATATGCTATTTGATTTATGGTCCTTGATCTTCATCTTTGGTTGGGCTGCACATGCAAGGAACTAGCAAAACTACTTGTAGAGCAACCGACAGCGTGGCCATGAAGATGCCTCAGATATGCTTATATGCGGTGATGTTATATACAGATCAACATTGATTTCCCTTTTTCCATTTGAGTTGAAAATTCTATTCCTAAGCAAGGGTTGCGTCAGTTTTTTTTTTTACTTTCTGAGCAATGGTGTTGTAAGTTTGCCACTATGCAACGAGAGTTGTGGTAAATGATGTCTATTTTGTATTTTCTTACTGATATATGTGATTACTTAGGGCTTATGAACCTTGCTACCACTAGCAAATTTTTTACAAAATAATGTTTCATTGGTTATTAAAAGATGTTCCAATTGCATACAGGCAAGATTTCACAATAGCAAACAAAATGTTCACATATGAGCAAATATTCCAGCAGAGCGAACAAAATGTTTCACAGGAACAAACATTGTTTTAGCGGTTATTCAAGGATGTTTCGCTCCGAGCTTATGTTTCACCTCAGTAAAACAAATGTCTCATTTTTAGATTATTTTACACAAATAAATGAAATGTTTTAGGGCCAAATTCGATGATGCATCTTCTTTGGCCAACTCATCTTTCTGCTTTGTCGTATTCACGACTTTTCCTTGCGTCGCCACCTTCTTCCTCCTCTTTGGCCAGGTTAGGGTTTGGGTTGGGGTGGGGTTCCCGGGTACCCTCTGGCTTAGAGGGAGGTTGGGGGATGCGACGGCATGGTGGGATGGAGTGGGGATCATGCTGGGGTGGCGAGGCGCCACCGTTGCGGGCTCAGGGGAAGGCAGCCAGGTGGCAGAGGAGAGCGGATCGACGCAAACTGTTCGCGTTAGGCGGCACTATCCTTGGGCGGCGAAGGTGCGGGAGGAGGAGTAGGCGATGATGTCGAACGCATCGGGAGGCAAAGGAGAGGGACAGGGGAAAATGAGAGAAGGGGAAGAGATCTGGGCCATTGGATTGAGATCCAATAGCCCAGAAAATCGACTGAGAGTTAAATAACTCTCAGTTAACTAACAACTAGACGTCCCTCGATCATATCCCTTGAGACATCATCATTGCCTCCACAAATCTTTATTTGTCTTTAGGTTCGCCGTCGCGAGGCCAAGCTTCTTTCCCCACAAGTTCCTTGAACGTCATTCCTACCCAATTATCTCATAAAGGAGCCAACACGCTCATCACCTATCAGTTGTCACATATCGGTACCATCACCATTATCGGGGCTTGCTACTTGAGGCGATTGTAGAGGAAGCAGACAAAAAGAGATGAGAGGGTTCTAGTGGAAGAAGAGAAAGGAGAGAGCTACATGGGGATATGGTGTGGAAACAGAGACAGGAGATGATTGTACTTGTCATCATTGTACAAAAAATGTAAGGAGGGAGAAGATGCAGATGGGAGGAAAGGATAAGATAGAAATAGATGTGAGTGGTTGAGAAGTGTGCATGACGAGTTCCCGTTGTGGTAAAAATATTGACGTCGACATCATCAATGGGGTACCACAACTAGACCTGGCATGAGTTTCCTATGGCGGTTCGATTTCAGATTGCTCGACAACGAGCAACATCCTCACATCAACGTGACAACATAATGTCAAGGTCTTGCGGCCAATGCTAGAAGGGATCTCAGGAGAGGTCATGACGGGTCATATCAAACTCAAGGAAGCATCAAAATCGAGATCTCGGACTCATGTCCTTTCTTTTGCCCATGGCTTTGTAGGTCTACCATGGGTACCACGTGACAATTCGAGGATGAGCTATCTCGCAAAGGGCAGTATGACAGTTATGTACACGTGGGTACCAATTGGCATAGGCTAGGTTATCCACATTGTACCACGGCGTTGTAGCATATTAAACAGTACCGAGGTATTGTAGCACACGAGATTAATTAGGCAGCTGCACCATAAGAAAGTGTGGGAATAGATCATCCTAGTTTTTATTAGATAAATTTGCTTTTTAGTAAAGATTTTTTCATAGGGCCTAAGTAAATTATCCATATAAACATATCATCCATATAAAAAGGATGCCACGATCCATTATCAATTAAACAGTGAATTAAAAATTGATCCAGTATCAACCGCGTCAGGTGTGGCTTATCTCAGCACCATGTGTAAGGCAATATTCTTTCGACCGCATCCTGTCCCGGAAGATCTAGTCAAAGCACAAACACTGGAAATGAAGCTTTCAATAAAACTTATCTATGGTTCCTCAAAAAAAGTATCTATGATGATTCTATGACTTTAGACACAAGAAAATTATAGATGCAGAAATATAATTGTTTGTGAACCATCCAAAATAAAATAGGAAAAATAATTGATTTGATCCCTAATTTGGTCCTCACCCTATTTAGGTGACCGAACTTCAAAACTAGGTTAGAGCATCTTCAATGATGTCATATCAACTAGATAAAAGGATTCCAACTCAGCTTTTTGCTCATCTGAAGGAGAGAATGAGGGTGTGCTAGCTACTAACTTACAGTTAGTCTATAACTGATTCCAATACACTTACTATCTATTATATGTGAACCCATATTCAATCTTATAGACAATGTTATAGCTAGTTCATTGGAAAGGCTGGCTATATGTTATCTATAGATGACATATCACTTGTTTATAGTTAGCAACTATTAACACCATCGAATATGCTCTTAGATAGGCACTCAAAATATCAAAATAGTACAACTTTAACCAGTCAATAAATGGTTTTCCATGACATGGACGTAGATTTAGCCAGTTTTGCATTGTGGATGAACACGTGGCAAGACATAGTAAACCTATGGCATACATGTTTTTTTTTAAAAAAAATTCTTTTCATATGTGGATCCCACGTATAAGCTCTATCTCTCTTGCTATTCTCTTTTTGTATGCACTCACAGAGGAGGCCACGTCCCCTTCCTTTGTGTAGGCCTGCAAATGGATCGGGTTGAAGTGGTTAAAATGGGTTGGATTTCAGTTTGGATTGGCTTTGGATCGATAAAAACGGGTTGAAATGTTAAACGGGTTGGTTTGGTTCGGGTTCATAGTAAAAATGGATTGGTTCGGGTTTGTGTGGGTTGGAAACGGTTCGGGTTCTTATGGGTTGGAACCGTGGGTTCGTATGGATTTACCCTAACCCTATGGATCTACGAGACCACAAAGAGATCGGCTAAGAGAGAGAGAGAGAGAGAGCCTCAAACGGGGCGGCGGTGGCGACGGCGACAGCGACGGCAGCACCAACTCTTTCGGTACTTCTTTGGCGGTGGCGGTGGCGGCGGCGGATCTCGACGTTCCCTCCGTCCCCCTCATCCCCTGCGTTGGATCTCAAGGTTCTTCCTCCTGACACGTTCTTCCACTCATCACATCACATCCCCTCCTCTCTCTCTCTCTCTCTATCTCTCTCTCTCTCTCTCTCTCCATTTCTTGATCTGGGTTTCTTAATCGGATCCCGTCGGTGAGCTCCTTTGCATCAAACCCCTTGAGTTCCTCGGCTATTGTCAAGCGGGCCTACCGTGTACGTGTACCGCTCGCTGCACGAAATTTTCACCCTGAGCGTTGAAGCTTGTTGCTATTTTAGCAAGTAAATTATGACAGCAATTGAGTTTGCCATTGGAATTTGTCCAAAGCTGGTCAAGATCCACATTATGTCTTGTCAATTGGAGCCATATGCAATTTCCATTATTTTTTAATTAATGCACGTTTTAGCAAGTAGTGCAGGTTAAAGAGAACGGATCTGGTGCAATCGGTGAGGCTGTGCAATCTGTGCAATCCTCGAATCTGGGCCATTCCTTTCAAATCCGAGCGCTCCGGAGTCCACCAACTGGGAAAATTGTAAAGAACCGCCCGCCTCTGCAGTCCACAGGAAGAAAAATTGCATTTTGGCCCCTGCCCGGTGCCAAAACGCGTGCCTCCTCCTTCCTGGCGCCCGCTCCGCCTGTGCGATCAGCCAGGTCAGCCTCCTGGAGCCCAGCCCTAGGCCTCGTTGCCGGGGGGTGCGATCTTTTCGCTGGGGCTCTTGGAGCCGTGGCTCGGCGATCGGCCAACCGGAGGCTTCACCGCCACCCTTTGGAGCCGACGCAGCCCCCTTCGCACCTCTCCATCGAACAAGGAAGGAAGGCAATGCACCGGCCGCCGTTGCCATAGTGGTCATCGTCGCACCGCGTCCACCCCACCCCTGCTCCATGGAAAACATCATTGAGGTACCGCCTTCCATCCCAAATAGCCCATTTGACATCGCCTCCAAATGCTTCATCGGTAGGACTCTTGCATGCATGTATGCAACGCTATAAGCAATGTGACATCGTCGATCCGTGGTCTAATTAATACGTAATTAATGGTTTAACGAAAACAAGAATATGGTTCAATTATTAATTAATGCCTACTGGTCTAATTGCTTGCACCGTCCCCAGCTCCGACGACCCCCTCCCCCTCCACCTCGCTCGAGCATGGTTATTAATCGTACAAATACATGGAGTCCCACGGTTCGATATATAGCAAAGGTTGAGAGAGACATAAACGATGCGTCAATCGATCTTCATTCAGCCTGTTAGAGACGAAATTCAAGCTCAACTCCTCGACAACATACCTGAAGAGTTTAGTGGCATCATCCGAAATAAATGTGCTCATAATAAATGCAAAGTGCTCTCTCATACAACAAGCACAACACAGTGTTCACAACGAATAAGTTAGCCAAGGGATGGTTGCACAACCCTTTGTGTCCTCTTTGCTCCACCAGTCCCGAATCCTACGGATATATCACCATCCTCTGCCCCTATGCAGCCTAAACAGCTTGGGGCCTTGTTCTCGCTCAAGATAACTATGATATCTTCGCTCGAGCCCTCTCCCAAATGGCTACGGCTCTCTCACGGCTTGTTGGAGGGCGGAGGGAGGTCAACAAGACTACACCTAAAGATGAGCTGAGAAAAGGATGGTGTTGGCATATTTCGGCTGGTAGGTTTTCTAGGATCTAATCTGGTTGTTCGGCAGTGGGGGTGTGCACAGCCGGCTTACTCCTCTCCTCTTTCTTCGGTACAAGAACACAAGAACAGACTCTCAGGTTTACCTATGTTCAGCCCTCTGATCGGGTAATAGCCCTAGTCCTGCTCAGGTTTCTTGCAACGCATGAAATGGCTAGTCTCTTGAAGGTTTGATCTCAGGATCAATTGTTCAACCACCCCCTTTACAGATGCACCACCCAGCCCTTATATACCCGGGTTGGAATGGGTTGCAACGTGCTACACCGTGCGCATTAAATTACCCTACCATTGTAGCCATCATTCCTCTGGTGCTTGTCCTCGCCGCCATCTCTCCTGCCCTTGCTCTGACAACGGGGCAATTTGGATAAGACAAAGCGGCCCGCCTGCCCTGAACGTCTTTCTGTCACACCGTAGCAGACGTGAAACAGGACGGCTACAGAGACGCCCATAGCGTAGCTGACATCACTAGCAGGGCGAGGACAATCATATTGTCAGAACCCCGCCCACTTCGTCAGAATGGTTCTATCTCATTGAATGCTCCGGATTCGGTGTATCCCGAAAAAATCCTTAGCAAGGAAGCCTCCCTGCACCTTTGTCCTGTATCCCTAATAGTGGGTCCCGTGTACCCCCTGCTGCTCCTGTGCTCTCGGCCAGCGCCTTGTAATTAACCCGGTCACTCGATGCCTGGGGCTTGGTCGCCCGCCTGCGCGCCAGACGCCACGTGTCCTGAACAAACGGCTTGAACTTCACTTTATCTGAAACCGGACCTTCATCTATTTGGGCCCGATGTTTCCAAGTATAGGGCGCTCCCTGATTGGACTTTGGTCCCACTTGGGAGCGGGACGGGGGCACACCCCAGCGTAGAATACACCGACAAACGGCTTGATTATCTATATGATATTGAATTTTTGGAGAGTGCACCGTCGAGTTTTCAAAAATTCCAACCAACGTCATCAAGTCATTGTCTAGATATGAGTGCCACTATTGCTATTATGGTAGCCGCCGGTCATAGCCTGTGTGGCCGTGGGTTATGCTCCTTGCTATTGTGTATATATCGGTGTTTAACTAACTTTTTTGTATCGCTTTTGCTTGCAGGCAGTATTTGTTGCTTGCCACGCTCTCACTGATGGCTGGCCCCATGGGAGGGGTGCGCAGAGGCAGACGAATGCCATGCAATCGCTCCTTTTTGTATCTAGACAATTCTTTTAATGAATCAAGGCAGTGCTTCTTCCTTTTCTAAAAAGAGAGAGATGCAACTATACAGACACTACTCTTTTTGTTGCCATTTTGATTATTTTCCATCTTGGCCTTTTTGAAATGCTTTAAATTTACTTTGTCATTTTACTTTGGTATTAAGCTTTTTAATAAGCGTTTGTAATGGTCGTATGCACCCCTAGTTTGTGGCTTTGTACGTGCAGAGATGGAAAGTTTTGTCGGTGTTCTAAACCAGACAGATTTGTCTCGTGGGAGATTCGTAGTTCGGTCAGGGGGAATTTTCGCCGCTCGCTCGCTCGAACTCACGCTCGCAAGGAGAAACCAGCTTTACCTAGGTTGAGACCCCCATGCGGGTAATAGTCCTACTCCTGCGAGGGTGGTATTCTTTGGGGTTTGAAACGCTCTTGCTGGAGAGCTCGTACAACAGTGTGTGTAGAACAGTTGGGAACCAACCAACCCCCTCTCCTTCCGCCCCAGCTCCCTTTTATACTGAAAGGGGCGGACAGTTGGTCAGAGAGAGAGAGACAGAGACATTCCATTGGACGGACTCTGGTCACGGTACCCCCCACTTGCCCCTGCTGACGTCTATATCTTTAATGGCTTCCTCCGATCGCCGGGCCTGACGGGACGTGGGAGAAGCCTGACACAGGCGCCACTTTGCTCTGTCATCGCACAGTGAAGGAATGACCGCTACAATGCGTCGGACAGGGCTACAGTGCAGGCAATCATCTCTCTCGGTCTCGCACGCCTGAATCTTTGCATTTAATGCCGCTGATACACTAAACGTTGCGGAGGCCTTAGCCGAAAAGCTTCCTCCTTTTGCGCGGACGCTTGCTGAGTGGGGCCGGTGCCCACCTGCTCGGCGGGGCGCCACGCGTCCTGCTCGAGCTCGGCGTGGGGGTCTGATCGCCCGCTCTACGCCGAGCTACCACACGTCATGCTCTTTTTTGGCGTGGGTACCCCGTTGCGCAGTGCATCGACAGGTTTCTTCTACTCCCTACAGTTACATAATACTTGACGTTTTAGGTTTGTCCTAAATCAAACTTTTATAACTTTATCTATAAATTTTTTGAGTAAAGTGCATGGCCGGTCCTTAAACTATTGCGGGTGTGTCATCTGGGTCCACAAACAAAAAAAAATGCAGAAATGTATCCCTAAACTTTTTAAGTGTGTCGCTTAGGTCCAAATTACACTCGGATGACTAATTCTGCAACCGTGGACTGTCCACGTGGCATTTTTAATTTCAAAAAATTCGAAGAAATCATTAAATATTATAAAAATCATAAAACATTCGAAGAAAGTTCATAAAAATTATTTAAAAAATCAGAAAAAATCATAAAATTCATTAAAATTCAGAAAAATTCATAAAAATCATTAAAAATTCAAAACAATTCATCAAACATATGAAAAATAGTAAAAAAAACTTTTAAAAAGAAATGGAAAATAATAAAAAATCAGAAAAATAAAAATAGAAAAATTCATAAAAAATAAAAAAACATTTAAAAATAAGAAAAATTTGAAAATCATTTAGAAATAGAAAAATGCAACAACAATGGCACCTAGCTGACAACATGACCCCATCCAGGTGCCATTGGCTGGGGTCATGCAGATGATAGAACTCTGCAAGACCCCAGTCAACAAGATGAATTTTTATGATTTTTTGGATTTTTTTGGATTTTTGTTTTTCTGATTTTTTTTTTCCTGATTTTTAAAATTTTCTTGATATTTAATGATTTCTTCGAATTTTTTAAAATTAAAAATGCCACGTGGACAGTCCACGGTGGCAGGATTAGTCATCCGAGTGTAATTTGGACCTAAACGACACACTTAAATAGTTTCGGGATGCGCTTCTGCATTTTTTTAGTTCGTGGACCCAGATGACACACCCGCAATAGTTTAAGGACTGGCCATGCACTTTACTCAAATTTTTTATACTATTTGGATTTTATACATAAAAACCATACATATAAATTTGTCTTAAAAAATATTTTCACAATATCATATTTTTATGAATTTTTTAGATTAATTTCATTAGTAATTGATGGTCAAAATTGCATTTTGAAGAACGTGTCAATGTCCAAAACGACAAGTATTATGAAACTACAGGGAGTATTATCTAAAAAAATATATGTAGTCTAATTACTTAATATTACATATGAGAACGGATCCGGTGCAATCGGTGAGGTTGTGCAATCCGTGCAATCCTCGAATCTGGGCCATTCCTTTCAAATCCGAGCACTCCGGAGTCCACAACAGGGAAAATTGCAAAGAACCGCCCGCCTCTTCAGTCCACAGGAAGAAAAATTGCATTTTGGCCCCTCCTCGGTGCCCACACTCGTCGTTCCTCCTTCCTAGCGCCCGCTCCGCCTGTGCGATCACTTCCGTCCGCCTCCTGGAGCCCAACCCTAGGCCTCGCCACCATGGGGTGCGATCTTTTCGCCGGGGCTCTTGGAGCCGTGCCTCGGCGATTGGCCAACCGGAGGCATCGCCGCCGCCCTTTGAAGCCGACGCAACCCCCTTCGCACCTGTCCATCGAACAGGCAACGAAGGCAATGCATGGACCTCATATAAATAGGAGGACCTGCTTTTGTAATTATACATGGACCTGATTCTATGGCATGTGACTGGTTTATGCATGGAGAACTTGTAGTGCTGTTGTATGCATGGAGCTAATATGCATGGACATGATATGGAGAGCTTGTAGTGCTTAGAGCTGATTTGGACTTGATATATCTCAGATAAATGAGAGCTTGTATTGCTGCTTTTGTACTTATGCTTGGACCTCACATGTACTTATAATTAGTGCTGAATGAATCTCAATGTCACTGACATTAAGTATATTTCAGATAATTTCAGTGAATATCAGAGATCAGTAGATCACCAATGTCTCAATGTCCAGTGAATTTCAGTGCATATTTTCATTATTTCATACTTAGTGAATTTCAAAGCTCAGTAAATTTCAGAGATCAGTAGATCAATGAATTTCGGTAGATCAATCAATTTCATTTAATTTCATAGCTCTGTACAATTTGGAGCATACAAATACACATATTAAAAATTACAAATCTGAAGCATACAATCTGAAGCTCAGTACAACTTCATTGTTTATCCCTCAACGATACAAATTACAAATTACAAATTACATTCTCTCTCAAGCTTAGCTAATATCATCAGTCCTAATGCCCATTGTAGACACTTGTGAATTGTGAAGCTCCCATTGTAGAGATGCAATTCTTCAAACCTGAAAGTGGAACCAAATACAACGCTCAATCAGAGGACTAAAAGGTAGAGATAATTTCGTTCAATTCTTCAAACCTAAAAGTGGAATCAAATGCAATTCATCGGTACCAACCTGAGCATGCTAACTGGAGTTTCACAATTCATAAATGCAATTCATCAGTACCAAATGCAATTCATCAGTATTCAGTACCAACTGAAGAATTGAACCAAATGCAATTGTAGCGCCGAACCAAGGTGGATGCGGGGGTGGGCGACGGTGGAGGCGGGGATGGGCGACGGAGAGCTTGCGGTGCCGGCGGCGGCGACATCAAGGTGGAGGCGAACGGCGACGATGCGCCCCGCTGCGGAGGCAGGAGCCGGTGACGGCGGAGTTGGGCCGGCGAGGTGGAGTCGGGGAGGGGACCGGTGACAGCGGAGTCAGGGGCGGCGAGGCGGGGTCGGGGCGGCGGGGGCCGGCGACGGCGACGGCGAGGCCGGGCTACGGCGGGGTCAAGGCCGAGCAACGGCACTGGGGCGGGCGACGGCGGGGGCTAGGGTTTTCGCCACTGGGGCGTGCGACGGCGGGAGCGGGCGCTGGGATTGGGGAAGAAGCGTGTGGGTTGGGGGAAGCAGGGGCCAAAATGCAATTCCTGTGGACTACAGAGGCGGGCGGTTCTTTGCAATTTTCCCAGTTGGTGGACTCCGGAGCGCTCGGATTTGAAAGGAATGGCCCAGATTCGAGGATTGCACAGATTGCACAGCCTCACCGATTGCACCAGATCCGTTCTCCAGGTTAAATGGCAGACACTAAACTAATAAAAAAAATTATGCTCTCAAGTATAGTAGCGTTATGAAAAAGATCTGCATTGTCATATCTTTCTGGAGGTTAGATCTACCAATGCCTCTAAAACTTACTGACAGAACCCTTCATGTTTACAGGTTATCTACAGTGCCGCTTCATGCTGAGCTAAAAGTCCTATATCTAGTTAGTATCCTCATGAATAAATGTTACCTGAATGTTTAATGTACATGTACGTTTATGTACATTTCTAGTGCATCCAAGATATATATTTCTCCCTGAATGAATAAATGTTTCTTGTATCTTTTTTTCTCCCATTGCTCAAAAAGGCATTAAATATTTATGACTAATTCTGAAACAACTTTATATTGATAGGGTATTATATATCATTCCATAAATTTGTTATCCAAATTGGATCTATGTATTGCTAGGGTATGATATTGTTGCATGCTTATGTTTATTTTGTCAGCTTTGTGCATGTGTTGTTGTTGGTGTTTTTTATACGAAGATATTTGGGTTAAGATGGTTCTTCTTTACATGTAGTAGGTAAAATTATTATCAACATGTCTTTAAACACAACCAATACATCAAAAATCTCAAGAACCCATGAATTGCCTCATTCTTCTCAAGCACAAGGTCCTAGACGGTCAAAGGTCTAGGAACATTTTGAGCAAAATTTAGTGACAGTCGATGATGATTTCAAAGCTGTGTGCAAGTATTGTGGACTGCAATTAGGCACTAGATCTGGCATCAGTAGTCTTAGATCCCATATCGCTAAGCACGGCCCAGCAATTGATGAAGTTGACAGAAAAAGATTTCTAGAAACCATCAAGAAACAACCTTTAGAGAACTTCGTGTTTGACACTCAGTTGTGTCGAGAACGTATGATTGAGTATGTCATACATGCTGAGATTCCTTTTAACAAATTTGAAGATCCATACTATGAACCATGGATTCAAACCATGCAGCCAACTCTCAAATGTGTAGGGTGTCAAACTGTTCGTGACAGCTGTTTCAAGAAGTATAAGAATATGAAACAAGATCTTCAGAATGAGCTATTGAGCCTAGACACTCGTGTGTGCCTAACATCTGACATGTGGACGTCAGTACAAAACTTAGGTTATATGGCGATAACAGCTCATTATGTAATTGCAGATTTTAGCATAATGAAGAAAATAATAAGCTTCAAGGAAGTCAAGTATCCTCACACTGGCTTTGCCATTGAAGAAGCGATTGTAAGTTGCCTGACAGAATGGGGCATAAGAGACAAGGTGTTTATTTTGACAATGGATAATGCGAGTAATAACACATCTGCTTGTGAGGGGTTGATAGATAATCACAAACATGAGTTGATGCTCGAGGGTGCGCATTTGCATGTAAGATGTTGTGCACATATCCTAAACATCTTGGTTCAAGACGGGATGAAGATAATTCATGTGGTGGTACAGAAGATTCGTGAGCTCTTAAAGCACATTGACTCTTCACCGTCATGAATTCAAGCCTTTAATGAAATTGCAATCATGAATGGTCTTTCTTCAAAGCGGGGTATTGCTCTCGATATACAAAATAGATGGAATTATACATTTAGAATGCTTGAAGAAGCACTAAGATATAAACTTGTCCTTAATAGTTATGCTAATCAGTATGGCGAAGTGGCTCCAAATGAGCCAGAATGGTTACAAGCCGAAGCAATATGTGAATTTCTAAAAGCCTTTGAAGAGGCCACAAAGACTGTATCAGCTAATAGGAAACCAACATCACACACATTCTTGCCTTTGGTGCTTTATATTCGACATGCGCTAAATGACTCAGCTTGGCAGACAAGTGAGGTGCTCAAAGAATTGGTTTCTGCCATGAAGATAAAGTTTGAAAAATACTGGGGTTCTGATGAGTCAAGTGAGTCTAATCCTCGACAAAAGAGAAAGGATTATGATTTTAACCTTGCAATTGTTATTGCCACACTATTGGATCCAAGAAGGAAAGGTGATTACTTGGAGTTCTTTTACCATTATATTTGTAGAAATATGGATCAGGTTCACATATGTGTCAACTCCGCTATAGAATGCATGAAGAAATATTTCACAACTTATGAACGACGTATGCGGAGAGGCAATTCATACTCAATGGCATGTTCTAGTCAAGGTACCAACTCCGTGGGTTCACCTGTTCTTGGGAAAAGGCAGCTAGAAGAAGAGTTTGCTACTTTTAAGTCACGTCGGAGAACTGCTCATACATCAAGTTATGAAATTGACACATACTTGGAAGAAGAGACTGCGGAGGATAGTGAAGGTTTTGACATTTTGGCTTGGTGGAAAGCACATGCTGAAAAGTTTCTGGCGTTATCAACTATGGCCCGTGATTTTCTTGCCATTCCTCTCAGCACTGTATCTTCAGAATCCGCCTTTAGTTGTGGAGGTAGGATACTTGGGGAAGCAAGAAGTTCACTAACGCCTGAGATGTTGGAAGCTTTGGTTTGTGGGAAAGACTGGTTATTCAAGATCATATAACAAAGGTATGTCCCTTCTTAGTTCTTATAGTTATATTCTTATTTGAGTCTAGATGAAAAAATGCCAACGGTAACTAATATAGTGTATTGTAGCCAGTAACTTTATCCTACTCTATCTTAAGTCAGAAAAAATGCCAACAATAACTTCATCCTAAGTCAGTAACTAATATAGTTGCATAAAAAGGCAACTTGCTCAAGATTTCACCACCAGATTGGGCTAGAACAGTAGATACTCTACACTGAACAAATATACTCTAATTTGTTCCCTTTCACATGTTTTGCCTCAATCTGTCTAGATATTGAGCTTGCTTTTGTGTTTGAATGTGTATGGTGCAAGCTCATCCTTTTTGTGTAAGCTTTTTTTTTTTCTGAAGTCCTGTCATCTCTTGTAGGTCTCAGCATAGTGGGCTTTTGTTTGCTTTATTACCAGTGGTGTGAAAGTATGCTCTTATATTATCAAGAATGATGTAATCTATGAAGGGCTTTCCTTGCTAAAATACTAAGCCTATCCATAAACGAAGAACCATGTTCTTGTACTTGTGTTTGTATAAGTCGCCGCCCTTTCTGTGCTGCCAACATATGTGCCACTATTGTCATTGCTCCTCATGATCTTGCTCATACTTAATGCAGGAATGGCCTAAAGATATCTACCCACCTTATGCAAACGGGTCTGGTTATGTGATTTCAGGTGAAATAGCAAAATTCATTGTGTCACAGCATGCAAATCAAAGTTTAAGGGTGAGCTTCTTGTACAGATAACTTGTTGAATAGGTTCAGCTTGTATACTGTTGTATCAATCACTCCTTTTTGGTGATGCCTTGCAACCTTTTAAGATGGAGGATGTAAGCATGGGGCTATGGGTCTCTTTTGTTCGCAAAATTGTGGTGCTTTATCTTTTTTTTTTTTTTGCTGCTGGATCATGTGGTGGATTGTAAGTATGAGGAGGTAGGCATGCTTCTTGTATTAGCTGCATCATCTTCTTATTGTATCAGATAATTGAATGCGTCTTATATCAGAGAGTGTTGATGGAACATAAGTAATGAGATTGACAGTATGAGGTGGTGGACATTTTTTTTGTTTGCACTTCTCGTCATCTAGAGCTCTTCTGTACTCGGTTCTTCTGTCGGTAAACTTTCTCCAGTATTTGACGTGATACGTGGATAAGTTAGTGTGTATTTTTTGAATTTTTCTTGACGTGGTGTGGATAAGTTGGTAAAATTTCTGTTATTTCAAGTGACGTGATTTTTTTTTGTATTTTTCTGAATTTTCACTATTTTGTTTTAATATGCTTCCATAGGTGCATGAGAAAATTTATATTTTTGACATCCTAATTCAATATATTTTTATATTCCCAAAGGTCAAGTATTTTTTTACTTCCAAAGGTCAGATATTTTTATGTACCCAAAACCTATGTCTCTTGGCTTGCTATTTTCCTAGCGTTGACCCGTTCAACCAATTAAAGCTAGGTAAAAGTAACCTTGTGGTACATGTATGAGCAATGTGATTAGATATGGATTGAAACGGTTTGAAATGGTTTGGAATAATGGGTTGAACCCATGGGTTAGAGCTGGATTGGGGTTAAATATCACGTGGGTTGGTCTGGTTTGGCTTAAAATATCAAATGGAGCGGGGTGGTTTGGGCGGAAAAGTTGGGATTTAATACGATGGATCGGTTTGGCAATGGATTGGGTTTTAAGCCACCAGCAGGCCTACTTTTGCGTTTTTGTCAACTGCCACCGGCTTCTACCACATCGGCTGCCACCACCACCACCACCACCACCGTCGTCTCCTCTCCCCATGCCTAGGCATGCCACTCGAGTGTGGTGAGGCCCTCTTCTAGAGCCAACAACACTGCAAACGTCCCACAACACTCCACGACCTTCCTATGTGAGTTTCATTCCTGCCTACATCTGCTTTCTCTGCCTTGGCGACCTCCTCATTCTAGACACGATGTTGTGCTATCCAACACCTATTAGGATTAATCTCAAACTAACCCATGTCTGTACAATCACCTAATTACGAGTTTGCCTCCAATTGACCTTTATGGGAGTTCTGATTGGGGACGCCACGCTAGCCTACCTGCTTTCGACCCCCCAAGGGCACAACACTGTATAAAAACAAAGGGGGCACACGACTCAACCACCTAAGCCAATCACGACCACTAATCTCGTCGTTAGCCCTACTCCCTTACACCATTGTCCGATCTTGTGTGATTGCGCCGAAGCTCAAGGAAGGTCGCCGCCGCAACCGTTGCCGTGCTACTAAAGGAGAACACGCTACTTTCGTACGTCTTCCTACGCCAACTACAGCTATACTGTCTTCACCGAGATAGTTAAGAAGATGGCATCTACGAGCAACACCCTCAATGATGATTATACACCTAATTCCGCATTACGTCACTGTGTTCTTGTATTTGGTTAAGCTTATCGTCGTTAGGGTTTACCAAACGGCACCCACATGGCTAACACTAAGAACTGAGCTTATAGTTTATAGAGCTAGCCCGAACACGCAGCACAATGGGCAGGGACAACCATTGTTGATGGGGTGGCGAAGGATTGGACCAGAGTGAGAGAGATAGGGAACACTAGAGTTATGATGGCTCACCACTGCCCCCTCTCTCTCTCTCTCTCATATGTGTGCTTCCACATCATGTCCAATTTTAACAACTAGCGAAGCCGGCGCACCCTTGGTGCGCCAACGCGGCAAAAAAATCGCGGCGCGCGCGCGGCGTGAGCGGCAAAAAAACGCGGTGCGCCAACCTGCGCGGGGAAAAAATTCGGAACCGGCCGACGCGGGCAGGAATCGAACTGCGGCCGACGGAGCGAAACTTGCGCTGCGTAACCAACTCGCCGAAGCGCCCGAGCTAGCGAGAGGTTTCCCGTTTTTTTGTTTTTAAAGGTTAGGTCAATATGAACGGCCGGATCTCGTTGGCCGAAGCGATCGGCCGGGCCACAGACCGCCGGGCGACGTGGCCACGGGAGGGGAGGCGCGCGGGCGACGGGGCGACGTGGACGCACGAGGAGGCCGGCTGGTAGCACCTTGTTATATAAAGTTGATGTGAGAACCCTTCTTACCCTAATGTTAGAGGGCGAGGGTCGAATTAAGTTCAGGACCAAATTGGTTTTTAAATATAAAATATGAACTCTATATCTATGTACCTTTCTCACCAAGGAAATCATACAAGTCACAAATGTGAGTCCAACATATCTATGTTAATGTGCATAGCAAAAATTGGTTAAATTAATAGGTACTGCAAGATATAATGTGCTGTAACTAGTGTTGGTAATTTGAATTAGCTCTACGGCAGAATAGAATAGTAGAAGTTACTAGTATTTCGCAGATACATCAAACTAAGCAAGGTCACATGTCAGTGTGACACTTATATTGGTACTAGATGTGTCTGCGCGCCCGCGGCGCGCCCGTGCACGCACGCGCGAGAAAACGCGGCCAGGTGCGCGCGCGCGAGAAAACGCTGCGAAGCGAGCGGGTCGCGGGCAGCCAACGCAAGCGAGGCACGCGGCGAGGAGGGAAGCGAGGCGAGGCGAGCGAGCCAGCGCCGAGCGCTGCGCGGGGAGGGAAGCGAGGCGAGGCTGCGCGAGGAAGCGACCACGTGGCACGGGGCGAGCAATCAAACCCGGCTTTGTATATTTATAGATTATGCTGCAAGCCTAGCTAGTGCTATAGGTGAAAATTTACCGGCTATTATTAGATAGTGTACATCAAGGCCCTCTTTAATTCCGGACGCCCCCCAGACGCCGTCCGACAGCGAGAAACACCCAAGTTTGAACTTGATCGGACGCCGTCCGGTAACCACCGGACGCCGTCCGACAGTGTGTACTATTTGGGATTTTGGCTGGTCGGACGCCGTCTGGCTTTACCAGACGCCGTCCGACAGAAAGAATTTTTCGGCTAAAAGATGAAGGGAAAATTCGGTGGGTTTCTCTCTCTCTCTAGAAATCTCACAAAGGGATATTTGGGTATTTTTAGAAGTGGTGGACTACGGAAACCGAGTTTTCGAGAATTCGCAAAGATCCGGCATAGTCCGAGATATTCGAACCCCTTTTTGAAATCCGACGAAAAACAGGAAATAAACCTAACTACTCCTAATCTATATGTGACCTCTTCTCTCGCCCGGTCACGCACTTAAAACCTTGGAGCAGCTCAGAAAATTATCGACGCTTCAAATTAGGGTTTATAAAAATCGCCGAGTCTCCGCTAGGGTTCCGAGAAGTCCAAAAACCCCCTAGCACTTTATATTAGTTAATTTTGTCATCAATGCCACTAATAAAAATTAGGGCTCAACGATGCTCACAAGGGCCCAATAGTGGGCGCTATATAAAGGGAGCTAGAGGAGAGGTCGGCATATGACGGGGCCTCAAATTTGCTTACCTTTGAAACCCGTCCTACGAAACAGAACTAGTCCCTGGATCAGTACACTAGTGCCATACATCACATAGGTAGATCATCATATACAATACTGAACGAAATATATTACATGATGAACATGATTTCCAAGTGTTGGTACTAAATACATCGGTATGTCTTGTAGACGGTTGTATTACAACAAAGATGTTATTCAGGCGGAAGCAACACTATGATTTTAAGTGAAGATCCTAGTCTATGTATGTGACCTCCAGACTGCAGGAGAGCCTATATCTGGCCGGGATCTTCAAGCACCGGATCTCCATCTTTGCGGCACGCGCATTCTTCATCTTCATGGTCTCCCTAATCTAAAAGAGTGGGTAGGTGCGAGGGTAAGTGTGCAATCGAACCGCACTTGCAAGTTAACACCGTCCTTAATACATAATAGTGATAAAGGCTATATAGTGGGGTTTTGGTTATTTTCTTTGCAGAAAAACCAAATTTTCAATTAACATATATAAAAGCCTATACCTAGCCATTTTCGAAAGGACATCTCCAAAAAGATGTCGTGGAAAGAGTATATCAATAATCACAAGATTATAACCCATGCCACCCAGGGACCATACTTAAGCCACACAGGCACCCTCTACATGTTTACCCCGGGTCCCATCTTCTTTCTCCCACCATCATTCCGGGTCGGCAATCCCTGTTTCGAACCACTATCTTTCCCGAGTCACGTGAACTGGGGACTCAACCCACCTCGCTGATTACCGTTTAGCGGAAGGAAATCGGTCCCAACAGAACACCCCGGTAGACAGGGTCAGATTTCTACACAAGAAACAGCATGAAACACCTTTCCCTCAAAATTAGCTACGGGCTACACAAGCCCAGGCTACACAAGCCTATTTTTGGATACACAATCCACCAATCCTCCGCTCCGCACGATGGCCACGCGTTGTGGTGTGAGACCATAATCTTACACAAAGGAAATGGCCGGCGGAACACTCCGCTGTGCCCAACCCATGAGCACCCTCCCAGACGAGCCCAAACTCCATCTGGATTCCACCGTCTCATTATATTTACCTCCCTCAGAGGTATTTCTCAGATAATTTCTCTGGTCCATCCTGCCCAACACCCTTCTCTTCCATCAGTTTCATCCCCATTTCCCATTTTCTCATCTCTCCAAACCATACTCACACATCACACATCAACACATGCAACACAAAACTCCTCATGATCAAGGTGTGTATGTATCATGTCCACCGATAAATTTTGGCTTACCAGTGCGGGATTGGATACCCGATTAAATCAGTAAACCTAAGCAAGTCTAAGCAAATTTTATCCAAGACTAGAAAGTCTAAATATTTAATATTTTATGTGGGCAGTCAACCAATCATGGTATCAAGGAATCATGTAAGGTAGATACATTTTTATCAAGGACAAGGCATGATATTATCATGATTAACAAGTAGGCATTATCAAAGCATAGCAAGCATGCACTTTATATATTTAAAACAAGATATCTTTAAAAAACTGGGTAGATGTATGAGCTAAAGTGTTAACTCGCCTTGAGGATCTGTTGATTGGATTTGACTAGCTTTGGGATAATCTACTTCTAGAAAGGGGTCTTCTATAAGAGCAGAGATCTCGAATTATAAAACATTCTTAATAAGTTGCAAATGCAAATGCAGGGCTGGGTCTCGATCGTAGGTGAAAGTGCTAAGCTTGAGATCTGGGTTGGCTAAGGGTGAACCAACCAAAATACCTTTAGGGAATTCCTATACGAAAATGTGAAAGTGCTATATTTATATTTTCTTTAATATATTAAGAGCCTATTCTATAATCCAATATTAAACTCACAGTGTTCCTAGGGTGTGAAGTATATCTAGGATTTTCTGGAAAATAGTTGGAACAGTAACGGACCAAACCCAACACTATGCGAGGCGTGGAAAGACTGAGCAGTCCAAACCGACGCAGCGCGGCAGGCCGAAACGGCCCATTTGACCAAGCGACCAGCCATGGCGTGAGCGTGCTAGGTGGCCACGTCGAAGATGTGCGTCTACACTTAACCCGACGTATGGGGCCAAGGGCCCACGGGATAGCGACTCAGTTCCAAGTGAAGAAGAACAGATCAAAGATGGAGAGAGGCTGGCAAGTGGGTCCCAGCGGTCAGTGACTCGTTTACTCAGTGCTGGGGCCGATGACGTTATGATGATGTCATCATCTTCAACCTCTTGTCGGCGCGCGAACCCGAAAAGAGAACTGTGGCTCTCCGGTGCAAGAGACTAGACCTTTGGACATAGATGCTACCTAGATACTTAGGGAGATCACGCGTGACTAATGATGCCAACGGCTGAATATCATACCTATGTACTCAGTGTAACAATGCGCGTCTATTGGTGCCTACAGCATGACCAATGGTGATCGGACGCGACGGGGCTATTGTCGTTAATGGCAGAACGGCTCGACATCAAACGACGACTACGCTAGCGTACGGCTCCGACGAGGACAACCTTGGCGAAGATGTTCTACCTGGTATTTTAAAAAGCTATATTTTATATTTCCTAAAATACCCTTAATTTGCATTTTAAATTAATAAATAAAACCTTAAAATATCTACTTTAATTTGTTTATATACAAACCTATAGGTTGGTGGCGAAATTATATTTTTCCTATGATATAGACTAAATCTAGTATTTTTAGTAATTATTTTGAGAATTTTGAAGCTGATTTGCTATTTTAATTAGTAAATACTAAAGTAATCATATCATTAATTTTACATAACAATTGATTAGTGAAATATGTAAAGTTATATTTTTACTGTGCTCTATACAATATCTAGTATTTCACATAATTTTGTCATATCCTTCTATTTTTAATAAATAGAAATCATAAATCAAAATCTGTAATTATCTGCATTTCTAGTCGCTGACGTCACCCCGTCTTCTTCCTCCGACCAGCACACAGCCCGTGGGGAGAAACAGCGATTGCGGGAGCTACGGTCCACTGTTTTGGACGTTCTTGGGCTCTACGGGTTTGTCTCGACGGCGCGCTTCTAATGGTTCCATCTACATGATCGACGGCGGTCGAACACGGCGGCTCGGCGAGCTACAGCGGCGGCGCCTTCGGGATCAAACGGCAACGACGGCACAGCAGGGTCCGGTCAATATGATGCATAAGGGAGCTTCAGGGGTTCACAAGGATGCCCACCGTGGGGTTTGCGAAGGCAGAACAGGCTCGAGCCGGCGTGGTGACGTGCGACCCCGAGACAGCACGGAGTAGAGCAACGACGATGGCGAACTCCCGCCACGTTTTTGCAAAATAGATAAGAGGGGAAATATGCGTGAGATGGAGGAGATGCTAACAGCGCGAGGAATCGGATTTATTCTTACCATATAGGAAGAAATCGACGAAGAGACGCTCGCCAAGGGTTTCGGGTCGGCGAAAAATTCCGGCAATACGACGGCTCCGGCGACTTCCGTGGCGCTTGGTGGTGCTCCTGGTCGAGCTATCCGCGGAACGGAGCAAGCAGAGGCGCCCGAGGTTGACGAGAATGGAAAAAGGAGAGAGAGATGACGGCGGCGAGGCTTTTATACCGGCGGGGAGGATGTGCACGGCCACGCCGGCGTGGCACGCATAAGTGGTGGAGAGCTACGTGGCGATAGTGGCTTGATCCACCGCTGCTTGGATGCAGGAGCAGGCGACACCGAAGCAAAGGGAGTTAAGCGGTGCGGGAGAGAGAGTGAGCTGTGAGAGAAAATAGAGAGGAGAGTCGGTGAGAGAGAGAGAGAAAAAATTGGGCCGAAAATGAGCCCAAGAGAAGCCCAATTATAGCCCAAGCTATGAATTTAAAAAGAAAATTCGAATTCAAAGGAATTTCATTTGAAATTTAAAATCCGTCTAATTTTTAGGTTTTACAACATATGCCTGTGCGCAAGTTCTCCTTCTCCACAAACCCTAGTCGTCATCTCTCCCAGGCGTTTGTGTGCCGGTGCTAACACACCACGCATGGACGGGTTCCAATCCCTGTATGTGTGGATACCATAGAGGCGCCACACCCTGTGGCGCTAGTTGATGCGAATCTGAGGAGGAGATGAAATCTGCTCGCGGACTGATTCTGGATGCGATCTTGTTTCATCGATTTCCATTGATTCAAAAAGATTTTCTGAGCGAGATTTGAAGCGTTGGAAAGATAATATCGTTAGCTTTCCAACGAGTGGTAGAACGTAGAAAACGGAGCTCAGATGTAGCCGGGGCGTCCGTTTAAAGGTGCGCTGCACGAAAAGGTCGCGAATCACTCGGCGACCACCGGATAGCACACGGTGAGCACAGACGAGCACTCGGTGGTGATCTGGATTGCTGTGAACGACTACTTCCGTACGATTACGTGCAGATCGGTAATCTTGATCGATTCGTCTTCCGCTGCACAGCGCGTCGTAAGGTAATCTTGATCTGTGGTCATTTACTTGCTAGGTGTTCTTGGGTTTCCGCGGTAGAATTTGATTCCTTGCTAGCACAGCAATCCCGCGTTTCCCTTCGTTCCACTCCTCAACTCTTTACACGCTTTCCTATCGCCGCAATCTTCCTCTGTTCTTACTCCCTTAGCCTTTTTTCTTCTCTCTCGTTGTTATCTTCGCCTCTTGAGCACTTAGAGCCCTTTGCCTCCGGATCCTACCGCTTCTTCTCTGCCTCGCCGGGAAAATGGCTCACGGATGCGCCGTTGCCAAATACCTTCTGGATGAGGCTTCCCTTGCCGCCCTATACGGTTTCGTAGGAGATTCACAGCTCGACGACGTGGAGCTAGACAACCTGAGCGAGGAGTACCGCATCGAGTAGTTCTCTATTCACGCCGTGGGGGAGGAGGAGGTCCTGGAGCCGGAGGCTAACGAAGCGGTGGTCTTCGAGGCTTTCCTCGCTACAGGGCTTCGCTTCCCCTGCGACCCTGTCTTGGGGGATATAATTTCTCTCTACCAAGTGGAGCTGTCGCAACTTACCCCCAACACCGTCACCCACATCAGTATCCTTGTGTAGGCCATGCAGATGGATGAGAGCCAACTCGACACAAGGGTCTTCAATGCGCTTAAACAGGCTTTCCAGCAGAAAAAGCGAATCAGCGAAGATGGGGTCTCTCGCTACGGCTCCCTGAACTTCAAAGCGAAGCGAAGCAGTCCCCAAGCACTTCCAGCATGGCCACCAACAGCAAGGTGGCAGACGACTGGACCCGACGCTGGTATTACCAGCACCTCCACGGCGATGAAGCGGCGCTCCGAAGCACCACCGGTCTAGTCCGCATGGTGGACCAGTCGGAGGTCATCTTTGATGGCGCTAATGAAGCCCAGATCTTGCTGATGCACCGAGTGCAGGTGAGGCTGAGCTTTTGTGCCATTGCCTCCTTGTGCTCCATTGGGGGGTCTTGGTATGCTATGAAGCGTGGAAAGATGGCGCCCCACGCTTGGTGGTGCACCACAAAGACGGGCCCGAGCCCATGGCGCGAGGAACAATAATTTGGCCTTGTTTGTTTCAGATTAAATTAAATTATACTAAATGAAAATTTGTTATTTTTGTATAAGGCAAATGATGTAATGTTTTGTAGTCATTTTTGTGTGGTTTTAAATAGTTTTTTTTAAAGTTTGTAAAATATTTTTTGCATAATTTTTTGAACTCGTTAAAACGTATTTTGAGGGGGTCACAAATTTGCTACAGTAAAACATAACTCAACATTAATCTGAAACAAACAAGGCCAAAGAGAGCCGCATGTCATCCCCGAGGCAACTATAACACAAAGAAGCACGAGAGATGGCTCTAGGCAATCCAATTATCCTGCTACCAGCGCGGCCCCGCTATTCCTCCCATTGCCGGCCTGTTGGTGATTGATAAGTGGCCCACCTTAAGATGGGCCTTGGGCTGATCCCATCCCGGCCCACCACACTTACAGAAGGTCCAAAAGGCTTTTCCTGGCCGTACTGAAGGAAGCATCCAGTCCGTCAGGGCTTCTCCCTGGCTTGACCAAGTCAACCGCATCCCCCTAAGTCTTTGCCAGGGGCATGGCGCACCTCCCAGGCTATCTTTAGCCCGGGAGAGGGCCCCACGGACAATCCGTCTGTCCGTAGGCTGGTGGCGACAACTGTTATGTCCCGCCACACATTCCTCGGCCATGATTGGGAAGAACTGTGCCTCTCCGGGAATCCGCAGCCCGGGGAGGAGCACGCGGGCGGCTCGGTTTGTCGTTTGCCCCCTTTGGCAGGCGGCGAATGGTTGTTACGCTACGCGACGCCCCCAACGGGCGGCGCGAGGCTGGCTCGGTCCAGTCAAATTCTATATTGGGGATAAAGGGAAAGTGCTTTCTTCCTAAAGCGCGATTCCTTCCCGTATCGGCATATCGAGACGAACACGTGTCCTGTACTAACCCGAACAGCTTCTCCCTGCAGGCTCCGGACCAGACAGAGCCCCAGAATGAGACAAGAACGTCGCCACTAAAGCAAAGACCAGCGCGGGACCTACTTGATCAGCCCCGGGCGACCCGGGCGACTCACTGCGCCTATAAAAGGGAAGGCCCCGAACCAGTCGAGGCGATTCAGGCATTCACTCAAGTCACACACGCTTCCGAAGCTTCCTTAGCAGTAGCCATAGTCTTTAGCCATCTTTGTAAGCTCGGGATCGGTGCCTCCAAGCCCGGTCTCGGCACCTCTTGTACTGTTTTCCACCGTTTAATCAACAAGGCGGGAGTAGAGCTATTACCCGGCAATGGGGCTCGAACCAGGGTAAATCGGTTGTGTCCCCGTGGTTTGTACTCTTTTCTTCCTTCTTCTCCCCCCTTTTCCTCTCTTCCTTCACCGTACGACGGATCTGTACCCGGATCACCAAGTCGCACCAGGCTTAGTCCGGGAAGACCGCGCGACCTGAGCCCCCGCAGGCTCGGCCGTCACCCGGGCTGCTGAAAAGGGTTGTCGTTGGGCCTCACACCAACTACAAATTCGTCTGCCGGTCCGCGAACGCGCTGCTCTTCAAGAGCGCGATTCCCAGACACTGACAGCTGGCGCCCACCGTGGGGCGCATGACTAGCCCTCAGCAATCCGTTCCCTCGGACATGCCTGAGATTTCGAGCGGCGACGAGGTCCTGGACCTCGAGTTCGATGAGTGGGATGACCTGGACGATTTGGTCCCATCGAACGAAGCCTGGCGGGAGGAGTACCTCGCCGAAGCCGGGGCTGATAAGATGGAGGTTGACACCTCTCTCGCCCCAGGGGCAGACCTTCGCCCCGAGGAGTCGCTCCCTGAGCTGGACCCCTCTGAGACCCATGTCAGCGAGACTCCCACGGAGTTCGAGCTGCTTGGTGACTCCGCCACTTCCGCTGGCGACACCGGGACGTTTCCCCCGGCCTCGCGCACGTCCAGCTGACAATGGCGCCGAGAACGAGGAGGCCTAGGAGCAGTTGCGCCGTCGCGCTGAGGCCCGGGAATTTTTCAACGATGCCGTCCGTCGTGTTATGGATGGGATCTGTGAGAAGGACCGTCGCCAGCGCACCCCACCGGGCCGCAAACCGATCGACTCCCTCATCGAGACCATGCTGAACCCGCTTTTGTGCAGCCAGCAGAGGGCGCGCGCCATCACCACGGTCGTCCACGACCTGAAGAGGGACCCCCGTGGCTTCACCATGGCGGACCTGTGTCCAGCTATTGCCGAGGGCGTCGGCGTCATCACCTGCGGCATCGACCAGCACGAGCAGCAGACTGGTGGCGGTAGCCCGGACATCTGGCGCGGGAATGAATCTGACCGCCGCGGCACTCAAAACCGCTCCGGCCAGGACGGCGCCCAGGAACGTTCCCGCCGTCGACGCAGTCGCTCGCGCCAAACTAAGACAGCCTCCTCTGCCGGAGGTTCGTCACGTCCCCCAGGCAGATTGTTTTCCCGCCTAGGCCCGCGCCAGGATGCCTCTCCCCCGAAGGCCGTGCCGGGGTGCCCCGCCTTCTTTCGCGCTCTCCGTGAAGTGCCATGGCCGCCGAGGTTCAAGCCTGGGCCAATCGAGAAGTTCGACGGGAGTAAGAATCTCGAAGAGTTCCTCTCCATCTACACCACCGCCGTCCGGGCCATGGGGGGGACGAGGCCGTCATGGTCAACTACTTCCCCACAGTGCTCTCAACCAACGGCGCGAACCTGGCTGTTCAACCAACGGCCCGGTTCCATCCGCAGTTGGGCCCAGCTGCAGGACACCCTCCGCACGATCTTCCAGGGGTGTTACGCCCGCTCTGGGCGCCCCCAAGACCTCAAGCTGGTGGTGCAGCGAGACGACGAAAGTCTCGAGGACTTTGTGTGCCGGTTCGTCAGAGCCCGCAACACAATTCCTTGCATCTCCGATGAGGCCATCATCGAGGCCTTCAAGGAAGGCGTGAGAGACCGGCGTTACACCGAGGACCTCGAGCTTCACCAGGTCAACACCGCGAGCGAGCTCTTCCGCACCGCGGCCCTTCACGTCAAGGCCTCTGAGGCGGTTGAGCGCAAGAGGGGCCGCGCCAAGAAAAAGGCCAAGGTCGACAACGGCCCGGGCAAGACCGAGACGAACAAGAAGAAGAAGAAGCGGCCGGAGCAGCCCGCCAAGTTCATCGCCACCGTCGAGCCCGACCAGCCCGAGTGCCCGCCTCCTCAGCGTCCTCCACCGGTGCGCCCGCCGCAGCAGCGCCCGCCGCAACAGCGACCACAGCGACCTCCCCAGGCCGGAGGCAGGCCGCGCGGCGGCCAGGGGCCTCCTTAGGGCCGGCCTCCCCGCCCACAGCAGCAGCAGAACAGAGGTGAGGACCCATTCCATAACCCCAGTCTCTTCTGCCGTCTCCACCAGCGTCCCGGCCATGACCTGCGCAACTGTCGCACATGGGCCCACCAGATGGTGGACTTCTACGCTGGCCGCAGTCCCATGCCCGAGCTACCTAAGGGCACGGCCACGGCACCCCCTCTGCAGGGCGGCCAGGACCAGGGCTTCCCTAAAGCCCGCGGCCACGTTTCTGCCATCTTTGGCAGCACGTCAGCCTACACCTCTCGCCGCGAGCTGAAGGCCGCGTCTCGCGAGGTCCTCCACATCTTCCAGGGTGAGCCCGCGGCAGAGTCCCTGCCTTAGTCCAGCCAGGCCATCACCTTTTTGATGACGGACTGCCCGGCCGGGCTCTCAAAGCCGTAGCGCCTCCCGCTGGTACTCTGCCCCACCATTGGCAACACCTAGGTTGACCGCGTCCTCGTAGACAGCGGGAGCTCACTGGACATCATCACGGCGCGCGTTCTGGGCCTCATACAGTTCCCGCGCTCCAAGATCAAGGATATCACGGTTCCCTTCCACGGGATCATCCCGGGATCGTCGCTTCGCCCCGTCGGGCAAGTCGTGCTGCCCGTCACCTTTGGCTCCTCTGCCAACTTCCGGACGGAGTACATCACCTTCGAGGTGGTGGAAACCGAGCTCCCCTACAATGCCATCTTGGGCCGCTCCGCGCTCTCCAAGTTCATGGCGGTCTCCCACCACGCCTACCATTGCCTGAAAATGCCGGCGCCAAAGGGAGTCATCACCGTCCGGGGAAACCACAAAACAGCCCTCGATTGCGACGAGACCGCGCTGGCCATGGTAGGACAGCTCCCTACCCATGGTCCCAGCGGCAAGGAGAGCCCCACAGCGCGCCCAAAGGTGGCACTGCAGCCGCAGGAGCCCACCAAAACCATCGTCCTCACAGATACAGACCCCTCCAAGGTGGTCCACGTGGGGACAACCCTCGAGTCTCAATAGGAACTCGAGCTCATTACCTTCCTCCGGGCTAACAAGGACGCATTTGCAAGGGAACCGTTCGATATGCCTGGTGTCCAAGGGAGGTGATCGAGCACAGGCTAGCTGTCCGGCCTGACAAGAAACCGGTAAGGTAGTGTCAGAGGCGTGTCCCCGACTGGAAGGCCAAAATCATCCAACACCAGCTCGGCAAGCTGCTTCGAGCGGGCTTTATCCGCAAAGTACAGCACTCCGATTGGGTTGCGAACCCAGTCGTCGTCCAGAAGAAAGTAGGCAAATGGCGCATGTGTGTCGACCACCGCGACCTTAATTCCGCCTGCCCAAGGATAACTTTCCCCTTCCACGCATATATCAGCTAGTTGACGCTATGGCAGATTCAGCTTTGATGAGTTTCATGGATGCTTATTTCGGTTACCATCAGATCGTACTGTGTAAAGAGAACGAAGAGAAAACCGCCTTTGTAACGCCTTTCGGCACATTTTGCTATACGACCATGTTTTTCGGTCTCAGAAATGCTGGCGCCACGTTCCAGCGTCTCATGCAAAAAAACCCTCCCTGACCAACTAGGGCGCAACGTAAAAGTCTACGTGGACGATATCGTAGTCAAGAGCTTAAGACAGCACCGGGTCAAGTTAAACCCCGAGAAATGCATCTTCGGCGTCATGTCCGGCATGCTCCTAGGCTACGTAATCGGCGGGGCGAGCATCGGTGCGAACCCCGAGAAGATCGAGGCCATCGAAAAGATGATGTCGCCAACCTGCGTGAAGGACATCCAGTCTCTCACAGGCAAAATGGCGGCCTTAAGCCGTTTCATCTCCCGCCTTGGAGATCGAAGCGCGCCTTTCTGCAAGCTTCTACGCAAGCACGACAGTTTCGAGTGGACAGAGGAGGTTGAGGCCGCGTTTCTGCAGCTCAAGCAGTACCTTGCCTCGCCACCTGTCCTCACCACTACTAAGCTCGGGGAAACCCTCCTGCTGTACCTCTCAGTGACACCAAACGCCGCAAGCGCGGTGCTGGCAGTGGAAAGAGAAGGGAAGCAGCAGCCCATCTACTACGTGAGTGAGGTACTCATCGGGTCAAAGGAGCGCTATCCCGACCTTCAGAAACTGTGCTATGCCTTGCTAATGGCCTCGCGCAAGTTGCGTCACTATTTCCAAGCCTATCAGATCATTGTCCCGACTACTTACCCGATCAAGGACATTCTCCGAAACTCGGAGGCCATTGGCCGAGTCGCGAAATGGGGAGTTGAGCTGGGTGAATTCGACATCCAGTTCGTATCCCGAACCGTGGTCAAAGCCCAGGCCCTGGCTGATTTCGTTGCAGAGTTGACCAGGCCGGATGAGCAAAAGTCAAGCCCTCCAGGTCAAGACGGGGAAAAGGTCGGTGGACTCTGTTCTTCGACGGTTCACACCAGTCCGGGCGATCAGGATGCGGGCTCGTTCTCATGTCCCTCAACGGAGAGCGACTCCAGCACGTCATACAAATACACTTTGCGGCTACCAACAACCCCGCAGAGTATGAAGCCCTAATTGCAGGCCTAAAAGTATGCACTGCGCTCGACATCAAACGACTTGTTGCGAAAGGGGATTCGCAGCTCGTCGTCCGCCAGGTCAGGGAGGAGTTTTAGGCAACTGACGACTTGATGGAGCGGTACCTGGCGGAAGTGAGGAAACTGGAGAAGCGTTTCACAAGTTTCAAAATTAGCTACATTCCAAGGGAAGAGAACGGCGAAGCCAATAAGCTCGCCAAGCTCGGATCCTCACAAGAACCGGTCCCACCGGGGGTGCTAATGCAGCACCTTTTAAAGCCCTCCATTCCCTCCGGAGAGGAGGCCACGGGGACGTCTGCTACCCCCAAACCAAGACATCTGGTACTGTCCCATTCCTCGAGCAAAGCACCTCCTGGATGACGTCATTCATCTAGTTCTTGGAGCAGGGGACATTGCCCGAGGACGCTGCTGAGCGTTCCCAGCTAAAAAGGCGAGCCCGAGCTTACCGTCTACACGGGAGCTCGCTGTACCAAAGGGGTGCTAATGGCGTGCTTTGTAAGTGCGTTACCCAAGAAGAAGGTAAGTACCTTCTAGCAGACATACACGAGGGCATCTGCGGCGCACACGCCTCGTACAGAACCCTCGTCGGCAAAGCGTTCCACATGGGCTACTATTGGCCCACTGCGATGAGCGACGCGGAACCTTTGCTCAAACGCTGCGAAGCTTGCCAGTGTCATGCGCAGATGACGCACCAGCCTTCGTACGAGCTGCAAACAATCCCACTCGTGGGGCCGTTCGCGGTTTGGGGTATGGACCTCCTGGGACCGTTCCCCAAATGCCTCGGTGGCAGAACGTACTTGTTCGTAGCCATCGACACCTTCACCAAGTAGATTGAGGCCGAGCCAGTTTCCAACATCACTGCAATTGCTGCGGTACGTTTCTTCCGAAGCATCGTTGCAAGATTTGGTGTGCCCAGTAGGATCATCGCAGACAATGGTACTGAATTCACGAGCCGGGAGTTCAACAATTACTCCGAAGAAATTGGCATGAAGCTAGCCCAAGCCTCCGTGGCCCACCCACAGAGCAACGGAGCAGCTGAACGAGCTAACGGACAGATAGTCCAAGGCATCAAAAAGCGGGTTTACGACACCCTCAAGGCAAAACAGCAAGGTTGGGTCGACGAGCTACCGTCAGTCCTCTGGGCAGTCAGGACAACGGCCAGCCGAGCTACAGAAGAAACTCCTTTCTGACTCGTCCAAGGCTCGGAGGCCGTCCTCCCAACAGAAATGAGACTAGGATCTGATCGCGTTGACTTCGCCAGCTTCGTGGTCAATGACGACGAGCGGCAGCTTGACCTCGAGCTACTTGAGGCGCGCCGTGAGCAATCCCTACTCCGGGCTGTGGCCTACCAGCAGACCCTACGCCGTTACGCAGCACGAAATGTACAAACAAGGACCCTGCAAGTAGGAGACCTGGTTCTTCGACGCATTCAAAACCTCGTGGGCTCCAACAAGCTCAGCCCCAAGTGGGAAGGACCGTACAAAGTAGTCAGCGCAGCGCGCACGGGCTCAGTACGCCTTGCCGACAAGGATGGGAACGAGCTCCCTAGCTCATGGAACATCTCCCTTCTACGACGCTTCTACGCTTAATCAGGTCGTAAGTCTCCTTTCTTTTCAATTCAATTCAATTAAAAAAAACTCCCCCCAATCATGAGTCACGCTGGTCTACGTCTTGACCATCTCAAATAGGTCCGTGGCCAAAATCCCGACGGCTAAGGATAAAGCATTCCGGAGCATTTCCACGACGGGATAAGCCGATCTCTCGCACCCTAGTGAATCTCCGCGTAATGTGGAATTCCTGTGGCCTAAAGGTACAGTAAGCCCACGTCAAGTTTGTTTGAATGGCTAACGTGGGCCTCGCAGCGCTCGGGGGCTGAGGGATTTTTGCGCCCAGTTTATTCCTAAGTCCTTCACTTCGCCAAGCCCGCATCGCCGCGCAGCCCAAACAAAGCTCGGGGGCTGGGTTTTTTGCGAACTTTTCTAAATCCTTAACTTCGCCAAGCCCTCACTGTGCGCGGCCCAAACGAAGCTCGGGGGCTGGGGTTTTTCGCGAACTTTTCTAAATCCTTAACTTCACCAAGCCCGCACTGTGCGCGGCCCAAACGAAGCTCGGGGGCTAGGGGTTTGCGCGAATTTTTTCTAAGTCACTCTAGTCTATAGACCGCGCCCAACTGCAAGATCGCACATGGACTTGGCTGGTTGATTAGGCGCACCAAAAACAAATCTTCCAAAGCAACCTGCTTGCTCGAATTTCCTAAGTTCTCCTCAGAGCTTCGTTACTGTTCATCTAGTTCCCCTGTTTTTGCATTTCAGATTCACGCAAGAAAAGAAGAACAAACAGACTTAACAAGAAGATTCGTTAGCTGCATTTCATAGGAAGAAGATCTTACAAGGACAAAAGAATTTACAACCAAGAGGAGGCCTCGCTATCCTGGACTACAGCAAAAGGGGAGCCGCGCTACTACAGCTATGGCGGCGCTGACGACGAGCCGGCGGAGCCGTAGACTCAGCCGACGGTGACAACGACGACGACGGCGTCGGCTGTTCCGGCACAGGAACCGACGGCCCTGGTGCGCTCGGGTGCAGCCTCCGCCGGTGGCAGATGCTGACGACCATAAGCACCCACGGCGCCTCCCCGGAAGCCTCCGCCGCTGCCTTAGCTTCCTCCGCCACGGGCTCCAATGGAGCCTCCTCGTCCGCTGCGGCCACCGGCGCAGCCTCCTGCGCCACGGCCACTGGTGCAGCTTCCTCCTCCACCGCAAGCGCGGCGGCGTACAACGCGTCGGCGGCTATCTGCGCCGCCGCCGCATCCTCCTCCTCGTCCTCCATCGCAAATGCGGCGGCGAGCGCCCCAGCCGCCTCTTCGTCGGCTTGGAGTTGGGCGTACGCCGCCAGCTCGGCCGCCTGCGCCGCAACGACAGGGCCTGGCCAGTCCACCTCCTCCTCTGCGGGCTGGATCGGCGGCAGACGAGGCAGCGGCGGAAGATCCTCCATCGCCGCCACCAACCAGGCGTACAGAGAATCGGAGCCGACGTCGGAATCAGAAGACATCACTCTCTCTCGCTTTGGCTGCGGGCTGTGCTCCCGGCTCTAAGGTTGAAGAGGATGGAGAAAACTGCGATGGAGGCAGCGCAGCGCGCTGCGCTTCGCTTTATATTGGCCGGCGGCTGTGCAACATACCGTCGCGCTGCAGGCTACCCGAAGCGCAGCTGCGCGCGAAGAGACGAGCAATTAAAACCCACTGCCCGAGCTGAAGAGACATGCGCACATGCGCCGTCTCACGGAATACTAATCGCCGGTCCCATCGTCTGTGGCGAAGAAAAAATCATTACAAGTCAAAGCCTACTCCGTAGGCCTGGCCCACCTTCGCGAATACGGGCGGCCTGACGCGTGGCTTAGGCCGGGTGCATGAACCAGCGCGGGTAGTTTCGCCTCCGTATCTGTGCCTGACAAACGTGCCCTTTCCGTCAGCGGAACACTGTGCTGCGCCGCAGAGCCCACTGTGCGTGCGATTTGATGCGATAAACTAAGGGGAAAATGGCTAAGCCCTTCAGCCACCACACGTTACGCAATGCTTATCCGTTAAGCAGGCGTTTAAAATAAATTATACAAACGTTTACGGCGCAGAGGTCGGGAATAGATAGACCGGGTAAAACTACGACCCGCACTGCAACCTGAGCCTTTCTAGCTCATTTTCTAAGTCCCGGATTCATGTTTGCGCCTGAGGCAACTCTATGGCTCGCGAGGCCATGCCGTTCTGTTCCTGGCGCAGTTTAGCTCGGGCTTCGACGAGCTCTTCCTCCTGTTTCTTCACGGACTCTGATTCTGCCTTGGACTTCGTCCCTCAAAGTGCAGCGTTCTCCGCCGCGAGCTTATCGCGGGCTTCCTCAAGCCCGAGCACAGTAGAGTTATGCTCAGACTGAGTGACCGCTAGCTCATTGGCGGCTGCTTCTCTGCGTTTGCGCTCCTCATCAAATTCAGTCCGAGCCCTGTCTGCTTCTTCACGAGCTGCTTGGGATCGACTGGCCGCCGCCTTCTCTTCCTCTTGGGCCCCGGCAAGCCTTGCCACGGCCTCCTGCTCCCTCTCCTGTGCTGACTGGAGTGTAGCCTCTAGCTCAGCAGCACGGGCGGTTCCACGCACCTTGTTTTCAACGACCAACCCGCTCAAGCGCTCTAACTCAGCCCGGGCTTGCGCGAGCTCAGCAGAAAGGCTCTCAACCTTTGCCGCGTCCTCGTCTGACCGCTCGTTCGCTGCTTCCATCAGGGAGGATGTGCCGGCGACAAGACCATAGAACTGAAACGAGGAGATACACATCAAGTCACGAAAAGTTGCCTAAGCGTGCTGGACAAGCTTAGGGGTGTACCTTCTTGTTGAGAGTGAGCATTTTCTTCAATCTCTCCCCAACGGCGCCACGCACGGTTCGATAGAGCACGCGGACGCGCGCCTCATGGTACGGCAAAGGCAAGCAGCTTACCGAGTCTTGGCTTCTCTCCTCCGACGACACGGAGCGCGACGATGATGGTGGTGCTGCCGAGAGCAAGGCTGTCGTTCTGACCGCGGCCGCTCTCCTCTCGGCATCCTCCACTCTGGCTGCGAGCTCGGCCTCCGCCGCCGTAGCCTTCGCCACCACCAGCTTGGCCTCACGAAGTTCAGCCTGGGCCGATGCCAGCATGGCCTCCAGTTCGTTCGCCCTCTGCCTGGCAGCCATAAGATCAGCCTCGCTCCTGTCTGCCGCCACTGGGAGAGCGCGGACCTCATCGGCACCGTCTTGGGCCTTCAGCGCCGCCTTAGCAGCTGCCAGGGATTCCTCGAGGCTTTCCCTCGCCCGATCTGCTTGCTCCACGACGTCCTGGGATCGCTCGAGCTCGCCCAGAAGTTGGGCGACCTCTTGCGCAAGTTTCCGCCTTTCCATCGTCGGCTCAACCCGCTACGCAGCCCTCTGAGCGGCATACTGCGCTTCCGCAAGCTGCGCCTTGAGTCTGGTCACTGCGTCCTCTGCCAAGGCCAGGCCGGCCTTCATCGCCCGGAGCTCCGCTTCCACCGAGCTCTCGCCCTCCACGGGGGGCAGGAATATGGGTGCAGCACCCATTGCCAAGACCTGACGTGGTCGAGGGGGCACCACCACACCCGCTGCCTTCAACCGCCACTGCTCCGCCTCGGCCTCCGCTTCTTCCATACGCTGGCGGGCGATGTTCGCTTTGCCTACCGGAACAGCGTCCAGGCGCCGCATGAGGCCCTCCTTTGTCAAGCCAGGGGTCGGATAGATCTTCACCTTCGGCGGGCCTCCCTCAGCAGAGCGCCGCATCCTGATACCCACTTGTTGCTCCACCCACTCCGGGCTGGCGGATATCCAACCCGCGGACGTCAGAGGGGCCACACTGGACAGCGAAACATCCGTCCAGCCTGACGGCGTGAGCACGCGCACCTGCCAATCCCAGCCAAACAGCAGCATGCGCCGATCACGCGCCGGGGGCACTTCTCCGATCCGGGTTTTGAAGAGGTCAGCGATCCCCCGGCGGTCGATTGGCCACCATCCGTGCGTTGTGCGCCCTTCGACGCGCAGGGGCGTAACCCATAATGAGGCCTTAGCGGTCTGCACCTTCACGGTCTCCGCGACCTCATCGGACGCATCCAACACCGCCACCGGCAGGCAGGATGATGACCCCCCATGGAATGACTGCCTCTCCTTGCCTCGTGCGTCTGTCGGCCTCAGTAGCCCGGCAACCTCCAGCGACCGCACTAGGAATCCCTCTCCTTCGAACTCGGCCAGCGCGCTTTTGGCCACCCTGGCTTTGGCAGGAGGAGGCAGCGTAGCAGTTAGACACAAGCAAAATGATAGCAAGCAGTGCGGAAACACTTTCGCGCTAGTTCCAGCTCTGTGCCCTCGTGCACCCCCGGTGTGGGGCGCAGAAAGAGCTCCGTCTCCAGCCCGCCGACGTGGCTGGTGGTGGGCACGGCTACCTTTCTCCGGCCTACCGGGACCTTTCTCGTGGGCCCCTACCGCGGCACTGTCACCAGTGACGGGCCCGACACCAGCACGACCTCCTCGTCATCACTACCCGGGACGGGCCGGTACATCCTCCTCTTCTATGAAGGCACCACGCCGTGAACGCACGCAGGATTGAGCTTAAGGGCCGCTAAGTGCCCAACACTCGACCCACGTCGGAAAAGAGAGGCTTACCTGCGCCGGCGCCACGCGTTTACTCTCATGCGCCTCCGCGCTTGCCCGTGCTGAGCTCGTTGCGGTCGATTGCTGCGCCGGGCTTCCTTCGCCCGACATCAGCGAGAGGGCTGACACCCCGCCGGACGCCGTCGACGATCTCCTTGGCGGCGAGCGCGCCGCCAGCGATTGCGCCGACGAAGGTCCCTCGGCGGAGCCCGTGGTTTGAGTGGTCTTCTTAGCCGCCTTCCACATCCGCTGCAAAACAATTGACGCGATCCGTCGAGGCCTCAAGGGCGCGCACCGCCAGGAATTCAATCAAACACCTTACGGGCGCTTACCTCGGACAGTTTATCCTTCACGAATCGTATGGGGTGAGGACTCTTGTCGATAGGCAGCAGCATCCCCGCGATCCGCGCAACCTCGCGGGCCGGGAGTCCTACGTGGCGTCACAAACGGTCACGACGTGTCCTGACCTAAAATCAAACATAAGAGTGCGGCTCGTGCCTACCTTCATGGAAGTCCCGGTTCGGGTCTTCCCAACCGCCCATGTCGCTGACGCACCGCTCGCGGTGCCCCAGCGGGCTGATCCGGTGCCGGATGAAGCCGACGACGACGTCGTAGCCCGTCAAGCCCTTCTTGGCGAGCCCCTTGATCTCATGTTCTGTAACTTGGTCCTCCGGCAGGGTCTCGCTGCGCTGGAAGATCGGAGTATCCGGCGCGGCCGAAGAGTATTCCAGTGTCGAGGCCCCGCGGTTCAGGTAGAACCACCGCCGGGCCCAACCATCGACCTCCGTCCTCACCTCGTACTCCGGGTACGATTGGTTCCCCCGGGCTCGGCGCGCGGTCAGGTAGGAGACCCCGCCATAGCCCACGCGGTGTCCGACGGGCTTCAACTCGAAGTAGTGCTGAAGGAGGCTCACCGTTGGCCGCACCCCGCACAAAAACGCAAAGATGGACAGATGGACATAAGACTGCGAGGACAAGTTCTCCGGTCGCAGCTTCGTGAAGGCAAAGAAGTCCGTCATAAACTGCGATTCCGGCGCACGGAACCCGCAAATGGCCGAACTCTCGAAACACACCAGCTCGTCGGGCCCTGGCCTTGGCTCCCGTTCTGCGCCTGGGAGCCTCCACGAGCCCGGCCTCACAAAGCCATCCCTCTCTAGCTCCTCCATCCTTTCCTTCGCAAGAACGCTGTCCCCAATGAACACCTTGGCGACAGGAAGCAAGAAGGCAGGAAGCGAGTGGGGGAAACGAAGATAGTGGCAAAGGGGATGACTCTACAGTAAGAGTTCCCCCTGAGAAAAAAACTCCCTTATAAAGGAAGGAAACGGTCGGAGCGGAGATCGTGGGAGTCGTGCCCAAGGGGGCGTAACTGCTCCACCTTTCCGTCAAATCAAATTCAATGCTTAGACTTCGGCTCCGAAGCCAAATCTTCCCGCACAGCGCGTGTTGGGGATTTTCTCTAAACCTCAGACCGGCTCGCCACGCGACCCGCTCCAGGCTCGGGGGCTGGCTGTTGGTGATTGATAAGTGGCCCACCTTAAGATGGGCCTTGGGCTGATCCCGTACCGGCCCACCACACTTATACAAGGTCCAAAAGGCCGTTCCTGGCCGTACTGAAGGAAGCATCCAGTCCGCCAGGGCTTCTCCCGGGCTTGACCAAGTCAACCGCGTCCCCCTGAGTCTCTGCCAGGGGCATGGCGCACCTCCCGGGCTATCTTTAGCCCGGGAGAGGGCCCCGCGGACAGTCCGTCTGTCCGTAGGCAGGTGGCGACAACTGTTATGTCCCGCCACACTTTCCTCGCCCTTGACTGGGAAGAACTGTGCCTCTCCGGGAATCCGCAGCCCGGGGAGGAGCACGCGGGCGGCTTGGTTTGTCGTTTGCCCCCTTTGGCAGGCGGCGAATGGTTGTTACACTACGCGACGCCCCCAACGGGACCTACTGGAGCAGCCCCGTTCGACCCGGGCGACTCACCGCGCCTATAAAAGGGAAGGCCCCGAACTAGTCGAGGCGATTCAGGCATTCACTCAAGCCACACACGCTTCTGAAGCTTCCTTAGCAGTAGCCATAGTCTTTAGACATCTTTGTAAGCTCGGGATCGGTGCCTCCAAGCTCGGTCTCGGCACCTCTTATACTGTTTTCCACCGTTTAATCAACAAGGCTAGAGTAGAGCTATTACCCGGCAGTGGGGGCTCGAACTAGGGTAAATCGGTTGTGTCCCCGTGGTTTGTATTCCTTTCTTCCTTCTTCTCCCCCCTTTTCCTCTCTTCCTTCAGCGTACGACGGATCTGTACCTGGATCGCCAAGTCGCACCCATGGGTATTTTTGCCATTCCTAGAGAGCCGCATGTCATCCCCTAGGCAACTATAACACAAAGGAGCACGAGAGATGGCTCTAGGCAATCCAATGATCCCGCTGCCAGCGCATCGCCGCCATTCCTCCCATTGCCGGCCCGTCGTTGCTGCCACTGCCGGAGATGTGGGAGAAGGCGGTGAATTAGGGAAAAGGAGAAAAAAGGAGGGGAAATGTGGAAAATAGGGGGAAAAGGAGTAAAGAAATGCCAAGAATCATTTGGAAGCTCAATTCGTGCCTCAGAGTCATATGGAAAATAGAGACAAATTTGGTGTCATTTTTCTTTACAGCAACAAATTGAATATCATTTGAGCAATTCTCCCCAGCGCGGCCTCCCAAGGAAATCCCGCGGGATGGAGAGTCCCAAATGCCACCCCAAGGCGCTATAAACCACCGTGCCCGAGCTCGTCGCTTCTAATCTCTCGGAGCTCTTCCTCCTACCGCCTCTCTCCTATTTTAACTCCTCTCTGGTCCACTCCAAGCTGTGAGCCTGTGGCTGTGGCATGATGATATCTTCCCCTTCATTGTTCTTGAAGGACATCAATAACATTTCTTTTGAGCAAAGGTGCAGGATAACTGCCTTGCATTAATCAAAAGGAAAGAGAATACAGGGTGGGGGGAGAGAAAGGCCCCTCCCCCAAGGGCCACAACAAGCAAACTAACTAATTATAAAATGTGCTCCTGCGGCTGCCCATAGCCAGAAGACTTCTAGCGAAAAATTGAGAGGGCACCCCGAGATGGCCCACTTTAGAGGTTGTTGTTAGCCCACCAGTTTGTGAATTTGCTGCTACCGATGTGTTCTACACCGGGGTGTGCTCCCGCTCCACTGCCATGTGGGACCAGAATCTAGTCGGGGAGCGTCCCATACACAGCAACATCGGGGCCAAGCGGATCAAGGTCTGGTCCCAAATAAAGTAAAGTTCAAGCCTTTTGTCTTGGCCACGCGGCGATCCGGCGCGCTGGCGGGCAACCAGGACACATAGCGGTCCGGCGCACAGGCGGGCGACCTGGACCTGTGGCACCCGGCGAGCAGGCGGATGGGTTTGCATCGGGGCAAGCAGGGAATGCGAGAGCAGCATGTCAGCCTCACAACAACAGCAGAGGAAAACTTGCACTTTGAAGGTGCCCACAGCGATGCAGAGAAACTAGGGAGGCGATTTCACTTTGAAGGTGATGCTAATACCTGTGCATCGGGAACCAGAGGAAGAACTTGCACTTTGAAGGTGCCCACAGCGTCCAGACTTCCCCGAGGCAAGGTTGGCCACACGACCCTCAAATTGAAGGCGGTTGGCCGATTTGACCGAGAAGCTGCCATCCACAAAGAATGTTAGGATATACGCCAATGCAAGATCATGAACGGCACCAAGAGACACAATGTTTGATAACGCAGTTTGGCATTGCTGTCTACATCTGCGGGACTCTGATTATGGGTGCTCCTTCCCAAACCATAATACCGCAGCATACCGGCTGCTCGGGTCACGGCCACATGCCGGCTGCTGACCTCCTTAGGCCTACGCTACTATTATGTAGTCGTTAACAAGGTTAAGCCAGGGCTGTCTCCCTTTATATAGTGGAGGCCTGGCTAGAGTCCGACTCCAACTCTAAACCAACCCTACCTATTACAATACAAAGTTCATGTAAACTATTTGTATGCATATTTGACACAAAACCTCACAGAGAAACGCTAGAGCAGCAGGTCAGGCTCGTTTGGGGTTAGCATCACTTGAGAAACTAGGCGCAAGAGCCCTACCAGTTACGGTATCATTTGTGGGGTTAAGTTACGCCTAAGGTCTGTGACCCAGTTGCAGCTTGCGATGGCATCAAAGATTGTTTTGTTCTTTCAGGTTGTCGCCTCGAAAAGCGATGGGGCTAGGTGCTTCGGAGTGTGGCCTGAGAGCCAGTTATCCTCCCAGAAAAAGAGGTTGGCTCTGCTATGTAGGATGATAGCAGAACCTACCGCAACAGGGCAACATTGGTCTAAAAAAAGGACCTCCCTGCTGAGAGGTCCACCTTCCCTATTAAGTATCTGGGCATCCCGTTTTCCATCAAGAGGCTACGCTATGTCCATTTCCAACCACTCATTGACAAGAGGCTACATTTTGCTCCGTCGGCAACTCCCAAAGGTCTACTTCTCCAAAATGTATATGTGATTTAAATATCTAGAGACTTCCAGAAATAGTGTAAAATATATGCGGAATACTAGATGGTTTCCTGGACAAAGGAAAAATATAGTTTCCTTTTTCCACTATCTTGTGTCTCTGCAAAAATAGTTATAGCGTTTTCTAGCCATTTCCTTTATAAAAAATTTCTGAAATGGCTTTCTATTAATTAAAAATACTACATGGTTTTCTTTAAACCATTTCCAGGTTCTGGAACCTAGGATAATTATGTTTTTCACTTTGTGTATATAATTATTTCTATACAAATTGTAATAGGTTGTTTGGGCATGCTTTACATATTTCCGTTTTGGTGTGATGATGCACTATGTTTCAATGTATTTACCTTCATCTTGTAGTAATCTATAGATAGATATGTTTATTCATGCATGTACATGCATGCATTTCATATTTGATGTGCAGAATAATTAGCAACAAGGCCAGAATATCATTCCTTATAGGCTCAGATGGTCATAGGATCAATCCATGACATGCATCATACTCTCTCCATTTTTTTTTTGTTTGACGCTTTTGACTTTTAGGTATATCTTTCACCATTTGTTTTATTCAAAACAATTATATAAATATCATTTATTTTGTTGTGATTTGTTTTACCAATAAAGATACTTTAAATATGACTTCTTTTTTTGCATGCTTGCACTAAATTTTTGAATAAGACGAATGGTCAAAGGCGTGCTCAAATGTCAAAAGCGTAAAAAAAAACGGAGGTAGTACATCAGAAGTATTTTAATTCTTGTGCCATTTTCTTGTTCGTGCATAGATCCAGAAGACCTGAAGGGCCAGTACGAAGACCTGGAATACAACGCTCAAGGTCAACGCGAGCCAAACCTCTGAATCGTTCTACTCTACCCAGTTTTACTAAATATATATTGTGTTAAATATGAGAATGCATGCTCTATTATATATTTCCGCAAGTATTTGACTAAATATAGTTATGACCATCTTTGTTAATCATGCTGTATTTTGGATAAAGAAAGTTTTACTGATCTCAGACAATTACATCAAGGAGATACAATCAATCCAAGACCACAACCGGCCTCTGCATAGCTAGGATGCACACAGCTAAAAACTAAAAAAGAAAAAAGACACGACGAAAACAATCTTGTCGCAGCAAGCTACACACAACAAAATCTTCAAAACCGAGCACCACCATAACAACACTTAGACTACGATGAAGGCTCTCCAAAAGCAACGCCTCCAAGAAGAAAACGACACTAAGCATGTCGTCGTTGCCATGGTCCAAGCAGTAAAGATCAGGCCATAGGTTTTCACCCTGTAGAGCAAATTCATCGAACTCCAGACAATGCCTTCAACAATGGAGCGACAACGATGCCGCCATTGTCAGGTCCAACCAGCTAAGGTCAGACCTAGAGATATCTCCCCGGAGTCAATGAACCGGTACCCAAAAGCACCGCCAAACCGAAGTCCCCCAATGTTGCCTCCACCCTACAAACCAAGCCAGCGTCGTCAAAACACTTAGTCTTGACCAACTGCAAATGGCCACAAACTTGTTGACAAGCAAACCTTCTTCAGATAAGCACCCCACGACAACAGAGACGCGAGATAGCCAAAGGGCACACGTCTAGAATCCGCAGGAACCATCTGAAGACGAGATAAGTCACCCAAATAAGCGAAGCCGTGAGTCGATGTCAAGGTGACCTCCACCGGGCCAATAGGACGAACACTGGAAAAGAAGAAGTTGTTGCGAGAAATAGTTGCACAGAAGCCACCACCGACAGATCAACGCGGAATTGGAGAAGAGCCGCCTAGTTGCTCCATCCCGATGGAGAGACGCCGGCGGACAGCGCCGAGAAGGCCCGGCGGCAGCCACGGGAACGGCAGACCGAAAACATAGCCGCCGCCGCCGCAGCCGCCGCCGGGAGGGACCGAGCTCGAGGCCGCTACAGTGAAGAAGCCGAGGTGGACACAGGCGGGAGGAGAGGGAGGCGCTCGACGGGGCGGCGGCGGCGCCGACGGCTAGGGAGGCGCTCAAGGTGGAGGAGGCGTTCGGGGCGACGAGATGGAGGAGGCGAGTAAGGAGGAGGAGGAGGTGGCGGCGGCTAGGGAGGAGGCAGCGAGGTGGAGGAGGCGGCTAAGGAGGCGCTCGGGGCGGCGGCGACGAGGCGCTCGAGGCGGCGGCGAGCAAGGAGGAGGAGCGGCGGCGGCGAGGCGCTCAGGCGGAGGAGGAGGAGCGGCGGCGGCGAGGTGCTCGGGGGCGGCGGCGGCGGAGGCTAGGGGGAAACCCTAGCCGCCAGGCGGGAGGCGCTCGGGTGGCCGGTCCTAATATCATTACACATGCCTTGTTCTTTGAATACACATGCCTTGATCTTTGAATTAATATCATTACGGATCCTTGGTTGCTTTGAATATCAAGCCCGTTGATAACCCTATATTAGCTAATAAAAGTTTGGACTCTTGAGTCTTGGGTAAAATATGCTTATACAAGCTTAATAAGGTATAATTGGTCTTTTGCCTAGGATTTATTTACCCCGGAGACGGTGGAATAATACCCCGATTCACACTCATGATATCAGTGATATGACGTTGGAAGTCCTTAGTGGTATTGGTCTCGGTGATAAGAGTTCGATGGCTACATGTTCAGGTTTTGTGTGTCAATTATACCCATGTGGGCAACTCCGTGTATTCAAAAGGGCACGACTTGTGTTCGGACGTCCCTCCCAAAAGTATTTTGATCAGACGCGGCGGCCCGAGCGCTCGGCCCACAACTGCTTCAGCATACATGTGATGGAAGCCATCCAGCAAAAGCAATAAGCCTCTTCTTCTTTTAATCGATGATGCAAATACGACATCACCAAAATGATTCTGTTTTACGTTTTTCTTTTGGTGGCAAAAACTTTTTGATTGAGAGCTCTAATTTACTAGCCAATTGCACCAATGTGTTCCTTGCATTTTTATGAACAAAACAAGACCAATGTTGCTATATAAAAATTTACTGAAACAATTTATTTATCATATTGGAACAATTAGTTTAGCTTGTTGAAACAATATGATTAGTCGGTTGAAACAATTAGTTTTGCCTAGTGGACGTATAACAAGTGCTTTGCTCTATCGAAACAATTAGTTTAGCCTACTGGAATAATATATCTAGCCCATGAAAACAATTAATTTAGCCAATTGCAAACAACATGTCTAGCCTTCTGAAACAATTGATTTAGCCTATGGAAACAATTGGTTAAATATATGTAGTATGCTGAAACAATTGGTTTAGCCTATTGTAACAATATATATAGCATGCTGAAACAATTGATTTAGCCTATTGGTCCAATATATATAGCCTGCTAAAACAACTGGTTTAGCCTATTAAAACAATTTGTCTAGCATGATGAAATAATTTGTACAGTCTATTGGAACAATATGTTTGGCATGTTGAAACAATTAGTTTAGCCTGTTGGAACAATCTATCTAGTTTGTTGAAACAATCTGTACAACCTATTGGAACAATATTTTTGGCCCGTTGAAACAATTAGTTTAGCCTACTGGAACGATATGTCTAGCCAAGTGCAATAATTAGTTTTTTCTATTGGAACAATATGTCTAGTCTGCTAAAATAATTAGTTTAGCCTATTGGAAACAATCTGTATAGACTGTAGAAACAATTTGGCTAGTGAAAATATAAAAATATAAAAAAAAAGTATTTAAAATGAGTTTATTAGGATTTTAGATAAATTATGAAATTCGTTCTATGCATTTTGGACTCCAGATAAAATAGAGACAGAAACGAGAAAATTAAATAGAAAAATAAACCGCTCATTTTTTGCTAGCAACAACAAGCAGTGCATCAATTTGCGCGGGCTCGAAATACGGAGTTAGCTTGCTGCGGGGCATGGATGGCTGGGCCGAAGCACTATGCTGCTGCTGGGCCGTATGTTGTCAGGCCACGCAGCGTCCGTCGGACATTTGGAAGCATTTCCTATTTTCAAACCCACCATATATGTGGGATTGGTGGTAGCATTTTTAATATATAGTAATAGGATTTGTGGGATTATTGGCGTTCGTAGACTACGTGGGATCGGTGGACTCACTCGTCGAATATATCGGAATAGCGATAGTTGTTCTAGTTATTGTGTCGCAGAGGACGGTGACAATGAACTCTCTTTATGATAAATGTTGTATCTTCGGGATCAACTATATAATCTTACCTATACACTGATTCTATGGGGGAACAGTGAATATTAAATGTTTTGGGTTCTGAAATGATGGTTTAGATTGTGTAGTCCCAAGTCTTCGACAATGTTGTAATCTTAGACCATGTAATCTGTTAGCTGACATACTAATATTGGTGACTTTGTGGTATCTAATCTTATGTGAAATACTAGGTGGTCTGAACCCTTTATGCCTTGGTAGTAATTTTGTCTAGGTGAACTATAGTCGTTAGTGACCCTTTGAAATGATGAATCCCCCATTTATGATCAATTTTCATATATTAGAGCATCCCAACAGCCCCTCTAAACAACCCTGTAAAACACTATTCATATCTCTATGAATAGTGTTTTACAGGGTTGTATAAAGGAGCTGTTGGGTATGCTTTTACCATAGTATGTGTTTGTTTTGTTAAATTGGCTAAGCCATAGGTTTTCAGTAAGAGTATTATAAAATTGGCTTTCCGCAATAAAATAACCTAACCACCAAAAAACATGTATCAGTGGGTTGGGAAATGGTTCGCATGCATAAGGAGAAGATTGTTGGTCCTCACGTTCGGTGCCAGCTTTTGATGCGAGGAACTAGGCACCTTATCAAGATTATTTAGTTTATTGCGGGAAGCGCACCCTTTCTTCACAGATTTGACGTTTGAGATGATCAACACATAAGACAGAGGGAGCAATATTTTTTACTCTGGTTCATGCCCTATCCAGAGGAAGTAATAACCCTACATCCATCCTTCTTTGACTATATTGAATACAAGTATAAAGTAAGATCATGATCTGAGCTCAAAGTGAGGCATCGATACCGAGATCAAGCTATATGGCTAAAGATGAGAGAGGGTCTCGCTGGATGTGTGTTTTTGTGGTGAGGATGATGGGCTATGATGATGATGATGATGATGGGACCTTATATATACAAGGATTGATAAAGAGGGGTATTTATATTGCCTAACATGTCGGCTAACAGATCCTATGTTGGTGGAGTCCTTGTCAGATATGCCTCTGACTTGATCTTCAAGATAACTTGAAACGTTACACAAAACAGAAGCCTTGACTTGGGTGACACATCAATCCTGAAGATAACCTCATAACGAACCTGAATATAACTTCGTAACTTGCATGGTAACTCAGAGATTAATTAGGAAACATTATGCGCTCGGTGCATAATCCTATCCCAATCCGGAACACACAAGGCCCCAAAAAGGTTAAGCCTCAATCCGAGCAACGTCCTGAGCTAAAGATAGCTAGAGACTCCTAGGCCTACAAGCTAAAGACAACATTCACCATATAGAATTAAGCCCAATTGCCCATGAGCTAGGCAACATGGGATCTTCCTAAGCCTGGCCTAAGGCAGTACTTTCGGGCTTATAGCGTGAGGTCGAATGACGCCAGAAAAATGTAATCTAGTCCACAACAACTTGATTTATTGTCTGCATGATTGGCCATCGTGTGTGGAGGTGAGGAGAGGCAACATGCATCGTGCAATAGGAGGTTAGCACAGGCTACTTTGAGTACTAATGGGCATAAAATATGACATATACCTGTACTCATACCCAACAGGGTGGGTACCTAGACCCATAGGTATTTTTTTCATATGTAGATTTGCATAGTCGCCGGTTATCTATCGTTGCTTTTGTGTCTCCATTTGCACTCTGATGTTATTTGGAACTATTCAAACAATTGCTTTTGTATCTCCACTTGCACTCTGATGTTTTTTGAAACAATTCAAACAATTTGTCTGGATGGGTCTCGTATGTAAACCTATTAGACTTCATGTTTATCTCCCAGTTGAATTGATGAAAGACATATAAGTTGTGTTCCGGCTGGATTAGAGGTGGCAACGGCGTCATTCCTCGATGAGAAATAGTAGTTCGTCTTCGTTCCCATCCTCGTTCGGGCGCCGTGGATTCGACGGATCCCCGTCCCAACAAACCTACGCAAGGCCATGAGGGGAACAAGATCAAGAGGGTAAAATATGTATCCGTACACTACAGGAGACTGCCACACTCTCGACGGTTCAAGCCGTCGAGAAAACTACCAAAACCGTCGATATAAGGTAGTCTCGACGGCCAGCCGTCTAGACAAAGCCGTCGAGGAAACTTCGTCGAGAGAGAGTAATAGTGTCTTCGGCCTGACCGTCGATACTCACTACAGGAGGTGGCAACAGTCTCGACGGCCAAAGCCGTCGATAAAAATCGCACAACCGTCGGGTATACTTAGTCTCGACGGCTGGCCGTCGAGACAAGGCCGTCGAGTGAAGGTCGTCGAGAGAAGCACTTAGTGTCGACGGCCTAGCCGTTGAGACTGAATATATCGACGGCTAAAGTATAGCCCGTCGAGACAGAACCCCCAGACACCGTTACCAGCATAGTGGGCTCTGTATCGACGGCCATTATAGGGCCGTCGACACTAGTGCTAATGGGCCCCACTGTGGCTACGTGCAGGTGATGTGGATGGAGGCGTCAGTATCGACGGTTATCTTTGGTCCGTTGGTAACTTCCCGGAGAAGCAGTCTCGCCGACTACAGTGTGGCCGTCGATACAGCCTCCCCTGCAAGGCAGTATCGACGTCCCTGTACTGGCCGTCGAGACAGACGAAGAGCAGGAAAAAAATATTTTTTATATTATAAAAAAATCACAAATTTCTATGGCTGCCGCCGCTGCCCCAGCAACAGCGACAGCCGCACCTGCAAACCCAAAATACCCAGCAATCCATATATATACCCCTCGTAGCATATATGCGACCACAATTCATCCAAACCACACATCCAAACCACAAAATACACAAATTAAACATGACCAAATCTCCACAAGCACATATATAGCAAATCAAAGTCCACAAGCACATATATAGCACATCGAAGTCCACAAGCTATCAAATAAGAAATGCAAGACGAAATTTTCAACTAAAAGTATCAATGTCAAAAGTAAAGCTAGCTAGCTACTGATCAGGGTTGGTTGGCCGAGGATCGTTCTCCGGTGGGTTCTCTGGGCGATTAGGCGGCTGGGTGAACAGCGGCGAGGCGCTCGCAAGGAGGTCGGTGACCTAGTTGGGATTTTCCTGGCTCACCGATGTCTCTCCTCCCTCCTGGCCACGGATTTCACCATGAGCCACTGAACCGGAACCCTGCATATGTACAAAACAGTTGGTTATTAGTTCGTCAAATTGAAACGGTCTGAAACATGAGTTAAGGACTTACCGCCTTCGTAACATGCGGCAAGCCACCATGTGGGCGAGCTGGGCCCACGTATTCGCCTGGTGGAGTAGTGTGGCTGCATTAAGGGGTGTAGGGAGTTGGTGTCCATCCACCGCGAAACGGTGGCAGACCCCGTAGAAGGTCAGACCGCCAGCAGTACCATTGGGACCAGCCTAAAATTTTATAGACACCTAACTTGTGAATGAAATTGTAATAAATGACATGTGGATGGATAATAAAGGTTTTAGAACAATACCCCGCGCAGTCGAAAGAGAGACTCCAGATAGGCGAACCTCTGCTCGAACTCATATCGTTGCCTCGCCATCTCCGCCTCCTGCCTCTGTCTAGCTTCTTCTTGGGTCCTCAGGCTCTCCCTCATCGCCTGCATCAGCTATCTGCTCTCCTCCTTCTCCCGCTCCCTCTCCTCCCTCTCCTGCTACCTCTCCCTCTTAATGCGGGCCTCGAAGGCAAGACGGCTCTCCGTTTGAGAGTGGGCAGCCCTCACCTGAGGCATGTAATCATCCGACCTATAACAAAACGATGTTAGTGGTAACAAAATATGACCTGAGCTGACACGTACATAAATTAGACAGTATCATACCTCAAGTGGTCCCCTCCGATCGCTAGCCTCCCATGAGCCTTCCCGCCCATAGCCTTATGTATGACCAGAAGGTCAAGGGGCTCCTCTTCTGGGTCCTTCTTTTGGCCATGCTTATCAGCGAAAGCCTCTCTGTAGCGTGCCTGCATTGAAGTGAAGATAATCGAGTTAGAATGTATGATATAATATTACGTACCTCTCGCTGCGCAGCTACAGGGTCCACAGGACAGAAGGAGCCATCCTTTTTCTAGGAGGTGTGCCCCCTCCGGAACACCGACAGCCAAGACGGAAGCTGGCTAGTCGTAGCGCCCTACATCGTACAAGTGGAGTGTCGTTATATTCCTTTAAGAAGAAACAAGATCGAAATAGTGAAGGAATAGCATTACCATCCTTTTCCTTAGCTGAGCGAACGACGACTTCCCGGTCATCGTTTTGCTCGTCATAGCTGCTCGGTTCTTCTTAGCCTTCAAAGACTTTTCCTTGAACGACTCGCTGGTCCAGTGCTGCGACAGGGCCTCCCAGGCATCCGGGGCGTTCGACACCCAGTACGGTTGAACCTACGCGTACTCTTGAGCCTCGAGGTACAGCTTGCGCGCGTCGGCCTGGGTGATCTTCTCGCCCTTCACAATCCTGACAAGACAAGACAAAAGTAAATTATTCGTATTGGAACCATATGCGCCAACAACGACAGAAGAAATAAGTGAATACCTGTGTAAATCCTGAACGGCGGTGACCCGTGCACTCGACACCAGATCCTGCACCTTCTGCTTGGCATTCCTATCCATAACAGAATTGATGTCGTCCTCCTCCAAGCCCGGACGTGGACGATACCTAAGCTGAAAAGAAATAAATCCGAATGAACAATAGTTGCCAATCATCTGTGATATGTAAAAAACAAAAATGTTCAAACTCACCTAGAACTCCTGCCATATCTCCTCGGCGGCGGTGTTGTCCTCGTGAGGTGCCACATTGTAATCATCCCAAGAGTAAGCGGGATGTTGTGCCCCCTCCTCTCCGACCATGCCAAAATAGTACTGGCGCACAAGGATGCCAAGTGCGTTAGCTGGCTGGGTATCAACTTTGTTGGGGTGGACTCAGGATAAGTTGCTACAGAATAAAAGTAAGTTAGTAGATTTAATTGATAACAAATTAGAGAATTAGGATATTACCTGTCACCATCCGGCTCTATCACGATCCGCCCGTGATGATATCTCGCCGCCTTGGGCAACTTGTTGTGCCCCCTCTTACTGCCCTGGGAGCTTCCATCCTGGCTAGAGCCCCCAGCGGCCCCAGACTCCTGTGTCAGTGGTCATCCTGGTCTGGCGTGCCCTCGTGGCCAGACTCAGGAGTGCACCCTGGACCCCCTAGTTAAGATCGTCGTCCTCGTCCTGCGAGGCGCTCCTCCTGAATTGTTGGCGTGGCATCTTGTATTTGAAAGTAATGTCAGTACACATATTAGTAAAATTAAAACAATAAAATTGAACATAATTTAACCATTATGAATGCCATCAACTTAAAAGCATGTATCGTCTACATCAAGAGGATCATCAAAAGGCTTGTCGTCCTCTGTGACATCCTAATAAAATTATTAGGTGTCCCAAGTGTTTTTAAAAGATATAAAATATAAGGTAAAATTTGGTTTTATTATTTGTGTAGATAAAACCTATTACAACTATTATTTTATGGTCCGATAGACTATTTTATGTACAAGCCTTGCTTAAAATTGGGATGGGCCAGAGTCATCACGTCCCCAGGGTACCCAAATATCTGTCTTACCTTTTCCTAGTTTTTGGGTTTACCGAAAAGTCGGATTAAGCCCGAAAAGGACCAATTTAGAAGGTATTTCGCATGAAATAATGTGTAATCCTAATCCGAAAATTCTCCAAAAATAGAGGAGTATTCTGGAAGCCCTAGATAACCTGCTCACCATGTTTCGGCCACAAACTCCCTTGGAAAGTCAGAATCCTAATTCGGCAAGTCCTGAATTCTAATCCGAGTCGGTTTAGACTTTCTAATTCTTCTCCAACCCAACCTGGCCGAATCCACCCTCTTCCCCAGCACTATATAAACCCCCCTAGGCCCCCTGGTCGCAGCCACCACACCCCCACCCCCTAAACCCTAGCCGCCGCCTTGGTTCTCGTGCAATACCGAACATCTTTTGAGGTATCGCTCTCTGTCCTGAAAGCAAAGCCTAGATTAGGTTCCACCATGGTGTAGAGCTCGTCGAGACGATCAATTTACATATATGGATCGTCCAATTTGGTGGAGAATTGCATCCGGAAAGCCTCGCTGAAGTTCTCTCTCTTCCCTGCCCTCCACTGCCGCCGACATCGCCGCCGGCGAACCTCGTCCGCCGCCGCCCCGGAGTCCGCGCCGGCCAACCCCCGCGCGCCACCTGGCCCACAGCCGCGTCCCCGAGCGCGCCAGCCGCCGCCATCACCACGCGTCGCCGTGCGATTCGCGCACCGCGCCGACCCGTCGCGCCCCGCCACGCGTCGCCCGCCGATTGGCCGCCTACCCGCGCCGCTCAGCCGCTGCCGCGTGCCGCCCACGCCGTCGCTCCCGTCAGCGGCGCCAACCCGACGCCGCCACGTGTCCCCGCAGTCGCCGCTGTGCGCGCCAGCCGGCCGAGCCACCGGTTTCGTCGGTTTGTGCCGGTTTAAACCGGTTTATCCTTTTCTTGGGATTTCTGATTTTCCAGAAACTTCCCTGAATTGTTTAGCGAGTTCCCGAACTCCGATTCAGGTGATTCCAGAACCATTATTTTCTAAATAATTCCTAGAATTTTAATATATTTTATTATTATATTTTCATTGCTTGGATCTGCTGTTTGCTTTGGTTTTCTTGATCT
>SPJY01015242.1:602133-662840 GCA_005191435.1 Raddia distichophylla
CCGGCGGGGCCGGGAAAACCAAAAGAAAGGGCAGGCGAAGTGGTAGGCGTAGTAGGCTGGAAAGGCCTTGTACCGTATCTCTTTCGGGATGAGACAGGGCTTGTGGGGAACGTGTACACACTCTGCAGAGTTAAAACTATTATGATAGCCGTGTCCATGGTTATGGACGGGGCGAGAGGTTTTCACATGTAGTCCCACCTTTTTAATAATTAAACTTGACTAGTGTAGGCTGGGATTGGCCTGGTGCGAGGATGCACCTTCCTTTGATGATTGTTGGTAATATCTTGAGATCATGCATTCACTTAATTAAAACTTGACAACTAAAATTTGTTTAGTAATAGGTTTTGTGTAAAATAACCTTTCCTCCATCCTTTGCCTTTGTATACATTGTTAAGGATCGCTTGCTGGGTAGCCGCATACTCATTATACCTATCGCGGATAATTTTATTATTCAGGTAGCAAGTCTTATCAGGACCAGGAGGGTCTGAACTCAGGTGTGCAGGACTAGCTGTGGGTGTCCGGGTCAATTGCTTGGATATCATCGCTGAAGGCTGTTGCTGCTCTAATATTCTTGTTATTCTTTCTTAATATTTGGTAATACCTGTCTTATTGTAATAGCATATGATGCTATCTTGTAATACTCCGTTAATTTGATTAATAATGGAATGCCAGCGATGATAGCCGTTTAATTGTCCATCATGAGGTGCTAGTCTGGGCCTAGTATTAGATCATGGTGTCGGATTCCCTGTGGAGACACAGGGGGTCATGACATCCTCCCCTTCTTGTTGTGCTTGCTGTGCTTGTTGTGTTTGCTGAGCTTGCTGGTTGGGTGGATTTACTTCTTTATTTACATCGTCATCTATTGTGGCTACGAGGTTATCTAGTCCATTCCCAATATCGATCACCATATCGCCATTCATGAGTGGCTCTTGTACTGGTTGGTGATAATCATCGGACGTTGGGGTAGCCAATCTTCCAGGCCTTCGAATTTTGTACACAGCCCACCATGACCGAAGGTCTTCCTCGCCGCGTTTAGTACTACCTTTCATTGCTTTATGACATGGATCAGGCAGATAGTACACTTGCTCAGCCTGGTTGGAAAGGATAAACGGATCGTACCCTTGTAACCTTGACGCGTGGTGAACCTCCACCAAACCTAGCTCTGCTCGACGTCTAACCCCTTTACTAGGATCAAACCAAATGCAACGAAAGAGAACAACCTATAGTTCCATACTTCCCTCGAATACTAGTTCAATTATCTCCTCTAGTATACCGTAGTACTCCGTGCCATCTTCCCCGTAGCATAGTATACAACTGTTAAATGATTTTAAATTAGGTTTCGACCTTTCATGAATTACCGATCTGAAGCGAAACCCGTTGACATCATAAGTTCCGAGCACATTTACGCTAGTTCTAGGTCCACGCGACAGAATACGGAGATCGTTGTGTACGCTCTGATAAGTCGTGCACTATTTGATAAAAAAGAAGAAATTTAACAAACTATGTCGACAAAATCTTCAAATGTTACCAAGGTTATGAAATCATATATACTTACATGTTTCCAGAACCAAACTATGAAGTTAGGACGTCCAGGTCCAGCACCCTCCTTCATCAATTTTGTTTTTTCCTCCGAACTAGGTTCATTCATCCCTGTCCATTTTCTTTGTATGAACTGATTCTGCATGTTCTCCATTTCTTCCATATTATCGAACACATACAATAGTGCAATCCACCTTTCTTCCCGTGATAACTCTCGTCATTTACTTTTCCCCACAGGATTGCCTTTCCTAGGAAACAATTTTAGGTCAGATTGAGGTTTGTTACAAACTATGTTGTATCTTGGTACCTGAATATTGACATTGTGCTTTCTCGCCAAATATTTATTACAAAAGTGGATTATCTCCTGCATATAGTATGATTCTACTATCGAACCTTCGACGCAAGCCTTATTTTTCACGTTTGCCCTAACCCCTTTTAGGCGACGCTCCACAGGATACATCCACCTGTACTGAACTGGACCTCCCAACCTGGCTTCAGCGAGCAAATGAATCAGGAGATGCTCCATTGGGTTAAAAAAGCCACGAACATATATTTTTCGAAGCTTACACACAAGCACAACAATCTCCTCTTCGAGCTTAACCATCTTGGACCGCTTTATCTCTTTAGCACATAGTTTTCTATAGAAAAAACTTAATTCCGCAAAAGCTCTCCATACATATTCAGGTATGTAACCACGAAACACGACAGGAATGAGACCACGTACAAATATATGAAAGTCATGGCTTTTCGTGCCGTGTATCTTTCCTTGATCAACGTTCACACAACGACCAATATTTGATGCGTACCCATCGGGGAACTTCAACTGTCCTTCGATCCACTTGATAACTTCTTTCCTTTGAGTGACTGTTAGGCAGTACAAAGCCTTGGGCTTTTTTGACCTTCCTTCTATGAGGTTCATTGATGGTCGATTGCATATTTCCGCGCAATTGAGACGTGCTTTCACATTATCCTTGCTCTTGTCAGGAATGTCGAGACTGGTCCCAAAGATTGCTTGTCCCACATTCATCTCTTGGTGCATGACATCGAAGTTGTGGGGCAATAACAAATCCTCTGCATAAGAAAGCGAGTATAAGCTGCACTTGTGCGTCCAATGGTGGGACACACCGTACCCCTCATAGATTCCATTTCTCCCTTCCACCAACTTTGATTGCAAAGCTTTGATGCCAGCTATGGTCAGTTGCGTACATTTTTGTCCTTTCACAATGGTGTTTCTTCGAAACGCATTCCTCTATTTTCTGAAGGGATGATCTAGCTTCAGAAAAGCACGGTGGCAATCAAACCAACATGCCTTACTCCCATGTGTTAACTAGAACGCGTTCGTATCATCCATGCAAGCGGGACATGCTAGCTTGCCATGCGTGCTCCATCCTGAGAACATTCCGTATGCCGGAAAATCATGAATAAACCACATAAAAGCAGCCCTCATGCGGAAATTGGTATTCATCTTCCTATCGTACGTGATTGCTCCATTCTCCCATAACTCTTTCAGCTCTTCGATTAAAGGTCTCAGGAAAAAAATTCAGATTCTTTCCAGGATTCTTTGAACCAGGCACGATGAGGGACAGAAACATGAACTCCTCTTTCATTAAATATGACGGCGAAAGTTTCAGAGGCATAGTGAACACTGGCCAACAGGAATACGACGCAGCAATCATATAGAAAGGGGTGTACCCAACGGTGGTAATTGCTAGGCGCACATTTCTCGGATCAACTGCAAAGTCCGGATGTTTCTGATCGAAGTTATTCCACGTGTCCCCATCTGACGGATGTAGCATCAAGTCGCCCTTCGGCCTTTTACCCTTCTTATGCCACCTCATCTGTTGCGCCGTCTCTTCGGTCATGAAACACCATTCTAAACGTTTCGTCAGCGGGAAGTAACGAAGCACTTTCCTCGCCACACTAGTCTGCCTCTTGTTTCCTTGAGCTTTCTCTACCTCGACATATCTTGACTCCCATATTTATCACAAGACTGTTTACCCGCATCATTTTGTAGTACATCATACAATGGTTCGAACAATAGTGTATCTTCTCATATGGCATTTTGAGACCACCTATCAGTTTCTTACACTCGTACCAACTGGAAGGCATCTTGTGGCCTTGCGGAAGGACATCGGTCCACAACGATATGAGTTCGTCAAAACAGTTGATAAAGAAATTGTATTTACACTTAATTGCTAACATACGAACCACAATAGACAAAAGGGCCACCGTTGTGCTATCGTGCAGAGGTTGTTTTGTAGACTCGAGAAGCTCCATGAAGTTAGACAACATTGTGGGTGGCTTTGCATTTGGGAAATTATGACCGAAGTCATCCATCATATCATTCACCCAATCAATCTCATCAAAACCTTCGTCGGTTGGGGGTGGCGGCGGTGGTGGCTCCGCCTACCGACTCTCCCCATGATAGACCCATCGACGGTACTCGGCCTTGTAGCCATGCATATACAGGTCTATCTCCATCTGAGCGCGGGTTCTTTTCTTGCTGTTCCCGCAATCAACACATGGACAAGTTAAACGGGTGTTATCGCTTGGAGCATCCTAAAAAGCACGATTCAGTAATATCTCAGTATTATCGTACCATTCGTTCGAGTGGTGTCCGTTCCGTTGCCATCCTTCGTACATCCAACTCCTGTCTTCTTCCATCTGAGTTGCCAGCCATCGTCGCACGTGATGGTTTTATATTAGGCTTTGGAAGGCTTCTAAACCCACCTAGGAACGACCGTTCGAGCACACGTTGCACTGCAGTACCGAGGGTTCGAGACGAGATTTCGGCAGCATAACCCTAGGAGTTCTCCTAGTAACCTTATTGTTCCAGCAGGTAAAAATTATTATTTCAGTAGGCAAACCTTCTTGTTTTAGTAGACATTTCTTTTTACTATTCCAGCAGACAAAATACATTGTTCCAAAAGGTATGCAAGTTGTTCCATCAGACCAAATGCATTGTTCCAATTGGGATTAGCTTATTGTTCCAGCAGGCCAAATACCAAGTTGTTCCATCGTATTAGACGTATTGTTCCAATAGTACAAATTAATTGTTTCATTAGTATAGACAAATTGTTTCAATAAAAATTTATGTAGCAACATGGGACTTGTTTTGTTCGAAAAAATGCGAGGAATACGTTGGTGAAAACGGTTTATGGATTGAAACTCCCAGTCAAAAGTTAAGATCGTTGATCAAAAATATGTCAGGAACCCATTTATGAAATCGGTTCGTTAATCGGAGATACTAACTGTCGGTGTATTCTACACCGGGGTGTGCCCCCCGCGTTGCTGACAGGTGGGACCAGCGTCCTAGAAAGGAAAGGTGCTGAGCAACAACATAGAGTTCAAGCAGCGTGAAGGACGCATGGTGCCCAGCGCACAGGCGGGCGAGCAGGCCCCAGGCACCGGGCTAACAGGACGTGTGATGCCACTACAGGAATCGCGCAAAATCTCGACGGCCGTAACAGTTCTCGACGGCCAAAAACAAGCCGTCGATATAACAGCGCTAATATCGACAGCCGAAGAAAAGCCGTCGTTATGAGGACTGTATCTCAACGGCCACATCTAAGCCGTCGAGACAAGGTCGAATTAGCGCGCGCCCACCCATCTCAAGTTTTTCGCGAGTGCGGGAAATAGTCTATCTCGACGGCCAAGTGTGAGCCGTCGATACAAGTTATGGGCCGGCCCATGATTCAAGGGTTTTTATCGACGGCCCACACGTGGCCGTCGAGATAGAGGGGCTCCTCCAGACGCCCTGGGAATTACTGGGCTGGCCCATTTGATGGTTTCATGATTTTTTATAACATATATATGTGTGTGTGCGTTTAAAATTATTACATTTCATAGTAATTTATATAAATGTTGGAATTACTAACATTATATTGCAATGATGTTTACATATAGGTTTTTGAACCCAATGGTGATTTATAAAATTTTTCGGTCTAGCCTAGTTTTCGTTTCGTTAACGACGGCTGTCCTTTAGCCGTCGAGATAGGTAATAACGACGGCCGGGCCGTCGAGACAGACTGTTTGTCTCGACCGCTCTATCTCGACGGCCAAATCTCGACGGCCGGCCGTCGATAACAGTCTGTGTCGACGGTTTTAGGACCTTTATCGACGGCTTTGGCCGTCGAGAATTTCCGCGATTCCCGTAGTGTGCCCGGCGCCCAGGTGGGCGAGTAGGCCCCAGGCGCCGAGCGGAGAGGGGCGCCGCGGGGTCTCACTATCAGGGACATAGGGCGAGGGAGCAAGGAGGCTCCCTGGCAAAAGATCTCTTCTGGATACGCCGAATCCGGAGCATTTAGGAGCAACAGAACCACTCACGACGGAGTGGGTGGGGCTCTGACAACACGATCACCTTCGCCCCGCCAAATGATGTCAGCCACGCTATGATTGCCTCTGTAGCCGTCTCACTTCGTATCAGCTACAGGGCGACAGTAAAGGCGCTAGGGGTAGGCAGGCTGCTCCGTCTCATCTGAGCCGTCCCGTTGTTAGGAGTGGCGGCAAGAACGACGGCAGCGACAACTGGCGCCGAGAGAATGATGGCTACCGCAGAAAGACCATTAATTTGTACTGTGTAGCAAGTTGTAGCCCAGACCAGCCCGGGTATATAAGGGCTGGGGGGTGAATCTGTAAAAGGGGTGGTTGGTTGGACTTTGCTTTTTCCGGGAGGGGGGATCAGATCCAGAAAAGCTAGCCAGTTCACACGTTGCTAGGAAGGTCGAGCAGGATTAGGGCTATTACCCGATCAAGGGGCCTGAACCTAGTAAACTCTGAGTGTCTGTTCTTGAGCCAGGAACCGTCCGCGAGAGGGGAGGAGTGCCCCGACCGCGCACACCACCAAAGCCGAACCACCGGTCGAAGTAGGTCCCAGAGAACCTGTCAGCTGAAATACGCCGACACCAATCAAAAGATATAGCACAAAATAATTAGAAAATGGCATCGATGTACGTGCCTGAGAGTTAGCTCGAGCTGCTGCATGCATGCTGGGTGCCTGTCGCCCATTTAAATGGCGACCAGCTCCTCTCGCCCGTCAAACAAGCGATGGCTCCAGAACCAGCCACCGTGCCCGTCTGCGCACCGGCCAATCGCTCGTTCAGAGGGCGACCGACGCCTATTTTTGTTACTCCAAACTGCTCGTCATTTTTGCGTAAAAGATTTTTTTAAAAAATATAATTTTTTTTCCCAACCACCATGGGAAATCAGAAAACCTGGGAGCTGAGGGGATGAAAATTAAAGAAAACCGAAGATCTGTGTGTAAATTTAAAAAGCTCGACAAGAATTAAATCAATGGCATATATGCGGGATGTCATATATGGTGGGGGAATTTTAGCGACGGCGGAGGAAGATTTTATGTGATGTCATTTAACGAGTAATTTTAGTGAATGAGCATGTATTTATGTGGCTATGCGCCTATGCCTGATTATAAATTAAATGACCTTCTCTAGACGTAAGCTCTAACATAATTTATATCCAATGGAAATGGATAATTACTAGAGCGGATTGCGCGCCCACGGCGCGCCGTTCAAACCTTCACGGTGCGAACTGGATTACTTACCATTACTTAGTAGGATTCTTTTAGTAGGACGCAAACAAAGTTAAATCAATTTTTTGGCTTAAAGTCAGGTCACTTCATTAATGGACAAATGGACACGCATGGAAGAAGTGTTATGCTCTCATGCTAGTTTTTAGTTTTTTTTGGCCTGAAACTATTGCTAATATGAGGGCTAACATGTGTCCAAAACCCTTGCTAATGTGAGAACTAATAGTACGAAAAGCACAAAGGAAATGTGAGAACTAATAGTATGAAAAGCACAAAGGAAATGATAAAGCCACCACGCGAAGTCTGTCCAAGACAGACAAAAAAAAAAACCATCATATCCTTCTCAACATAGTTGGAACACCTAATAAGTATTACAAAGAGCAGTGCATAGCACTAAAAAAGCAAGAGCAGGGCACATACATCCTGCACAAGCTTGCTAATGGTATTCCCTGATGTGAAAAAAAAAATAACACAATGAACTTTACAAAAGGTTAACACAGTATGCTATTACATAGTGGATTCACTGTATTTATTTCTCAAAAAGTAAATCGAGGAAAAAAAAGAAACCATTCACTCCTCCAAATCTGGAGGTAAAACTGGTCAGTTTATTATGTACATGAGTATATGACATAACAATGATTTGACCATATGTAATGGTGGCAGCCAATCTTGTTATATCCTGTCCAGCCATCTATTTGTTCCTGACAAGATTTCTGATTACTTTAGAAGCCAACGTAACAACATTTTCAATTTATTCTAGAAAGGCAATATACATATCTGTAAGTACTTACAATTACATAAAGCTAATATAATTTATCATTTGAAAACAAATCTCAGGACAATCTGTAAGAAATTGAATGGCCACACTGTGCCACTAACCCGGTGACATCAAAATATAGCAATTGACATTAGGAATGTGCTTTGATGTAATCCAAGCAGAGAAATATCTAATTAAGATGGTGCTATATGGAGACAGCACATATAGATGTTTATATGGGAATCAACCATAATTCATACATGGCTCTTAGCTATACAAAAGGTGCAATTCTTACCTAGAGGGTAACCAAGGCTAGTACTACACAGTACATGAAAGGAGTTTTTTTTTGCTAATTCTATTATGAGGTTTATTGCAGATGGTCCAGACATATAGGTGGCAATATAGAGGAGCAGTATTGCATTCTGTAAGCACTATCGCCGTCAGATTGAAACAAAAAATGTCAGATGTTTTGCTATCAGATGGCAGCATGATAGCACCACAACATAATAGTTTGCTATCAGTTGGTACCATCATAGCGTCACCAAATAATAGCTCAAACACAACAGGCAAAGCAAAACACACTCTCAAGTGCTAAATTATGATTTTAATACCTCATAAGGACTAAGGTCTTCCATACAAAGGTGAGCCAACAACATGCACACATAAAAAGATGTAGAGCAAGTAAGAAAAGTAAGGTTAATCAAACAAAACTTTAGCAAGGCAAGATAAAAAACAATAAAGGTAATGATAATCATTTTCACATGAGTACAGTAGTTCATCTAAGAAGATTGGACCTAAAATCGATAAAACATGGTATAATGTGATTTGAGTATTTTTCTTGTAAAGGTCCTTCGCTTTGTTGGCTAGCCAACAAAAGATTTTGCTATTTTCACGCTGGAGCATATACATCTAAAACTGTAAATGGCGCGAATTGAGTATACATGGAACCCTATGATATTGCCAACTAACAGTAGTAAGTAACAATCTATTGCATAACCAAAAGTGAGCAAAGAACACAGTTGTGTCCGAACTGATGGCAACGGTTCTATTTTTGCGGCCAAACAATCAGATAAACACGAATCTATACAGCCGTGGTGCAAAGAACAGAAGATATATGCTGCTTTGTGCAAATAACGGTCATGATTAGTGAGGCAACTAAGAACCAACACTTCATTAATTCACCATGTTCCCAAAAGCACTAAAGACATGAATAAATTTGAATGGCAAATACTCGAATCTAGTTTCATAGGGTTCAGAACGGGAAAACAATGATTCTTGAATTACTGAGATGCTGATACTTCACAAAGAATCTGAAATAGAAAATATACTTGTATTTAGAACAAATATTGTTGAAGGCACAAACGATACTGACCTTTAAAAATCTAGCAAGCCTTTTAGCAGCCTCACCTGTGGTTCATATCTCATTTTCGTAACGCCAAGCTGACATGTATCGTCATATAAATAGATCTACAATAAGCAAACTTAATGAAAGAAATGCTTACACATATAAATAGATCTACAATAAGTAAGCTTAATGAAAGAAATGCTTACACAGGCAAGCTAAAAAAATGAAAGAAGTAATGATAATCATTTTGACATGAGTGTAGGAGTGCATTACAGCATCTAAAATCATGTTATAAAGAAGCAAGGCAGTCATTTTAAAAAGATTAGATCTAAAATCGATATAGCATCATATATATGTGGAGAAGAATCATTATTCGATATTTGTGCTAATTAATAATGGCAAAAAAATGGATGATTGATCCGGTATGGCTGACAGAACCATGGTAAAAATTAATAATTAGGGTATGCACACATCCAAGCAATGCTACCATTACAGATTTGCAGTGAAGTTTAATTATATCTGAGATTCAAAAAAGGCTACAATCTTGCAGATTAGTAAATTATAATATATAGAAAAAAACCACAACGTCATGACTTTTCTTCTATAATTGCATAGTAAATAAACATTGCATATATAGCCATACCCACGTAAAAGCAAATACATTGAATGGAAGCAACATACCCATTCAGCCTTGCATGCAATTTTTAAAATCTGGATAGACTATAAAAGGGAATCAGCCCTTTGTACGAATACAAAATCACAAGTTGACCTATAACAGATTAGTTCCTCGTCAGATCATGTAAATGGAATGAGGTCTCAAAAAACTGCAGTAGTTAGTATATCACATGACAAAAACAAAATTGCAGAAAGAAATAGAACGAAATATCTATATGTACATTTGTTTCGAACGAAAGGAAAAGAGGCCAACAATTCAATGATCTTTGTTAAACTATTAACCATATTAAAGCCTGCATGCCACCGATCTGGCTTCCTCTGGTTGGTTTTCAGCTTATGTAGACAAAGCTGTAGAGCGTGCCATGAAACTCCAATATGCAGAAACCAAACTTACAGGCAAGAGGGGAAGAAACACGGCCATACAACATCCATCCAAAGACTTTGCCAAGCACAATAAATCCTTCTTAGAAAGCATGGGCTAATATGAAGATATATTATGTACTTGTCTTCCTCAAGCAGTTTAGATAAATGTGGAAGCATATATGTGTAGACAGTTCAAAGAAATTTTCAGACCCTGAAAAGAAGCTAGCAGGTTCATCAATATCATACCTGAAGAAGCCATGCAACCAACCTGCATATAACTTTTTAGGCGAGACAAAGAACTGAAATAAAAAATTCTAGCAAGACATTGTAAATGTCATCGCGGACCACATATTCACTGGTAGCGACACGTAAATATGGAAAATTTAGCAAGAACACATTAGTAACAAAGGCACCAAGGAGGCTGGCGACCACAACGAAGTGGTTACCATGGTATAATGACAACCAATTCCAATGAATCGTTGGTGAAAATATAGCAAAATGAAGGGGACATAACAACTGTAAAATAGATGGCCTATGAGTAAATGTCGACACATAAGTGTACACAAAGGCAGTAATCTATCATATTTACCCTCCAAAATGAGCTGAGACATAAATATTACCTCCTCTCACTGGAATAACTTAGGCGGTAACATTGATCTCGTGCCAGCCCGCATCAATAAGTATGAGCACGAACTAATTCATTGGGAAATGAGCAAATGTATTAAAATTAAGAAAGTAATGCAGGGCGCATAAGCGAGCAGCGCACAATGTAGATGTAAAGAACTGATTGTATGCCTACAGGAAGATCAAACCTTTTATTAGCAAAGAGATAAACGTGTAGCATAACAACATCGCTCAATAGATGAAAAGATGCTTGGAGAACTATACCCAATTCTTTCCATAATGTGCAGAAGGCGACGGTATTGATATATTCGTGAAAAACTGAAAATGCATTCGCAAAGCTATGCGGTGAGGTATTGATATATTCGTGAAAAACTGGAAATGCATTCGCAAAGCTAGGCGGTGAGATTTGAACAAAAAATGCTCTTAATAATATAAATGACTACTCGTTCACATGGAAATGGAAGGTCGAATCGGAGAGGGAACAGGAAAAGGACGCGAGGGGATACCGTGAGTAGGCGTGCCGGCGGTTGAATCGAAAGATAAGAGGAGGCGCGGGGCTACCATGGGGAGGCGAGGTGGTGGCGCCTGTCGAATTGAAGAAGGAAGAGGAGGGCAAGGCGCAGGCCTACCGTGGGGAGGCCTGGCGGCGGCGGTGAAGAGGGACGACCTGGCTGGAGGCCTGCCGTCGGCAGATCCGGTGTCCTAGGGACGGATCTGGGCTCGCAGGAAGCCGGCGGCGCTGATACTTTTGGAGGATTTGATTGAGCAAATCGAGAGCGGGAGGCGGCAGCGCGGGCAGATCGAGGCGGGGCGGGGAAGGGGATCGGGGGCCGACCTGCTGCGATGGCGGCGCCGGCTGGAGCCAAATCTGCGGGAGGGATGGGCGTGGAGAGAACCAGAGCGAAGCAAGCGGAGATGCTAGGGAGAGGGAGGTGAGGCGGGGAGCGCGAGAAGCAGGCGGCGGCGGAGCGAAGCGAGCGGAAGCAGGCTGCTAGCGCGTTGTATCAGGGGATGGGACAACAACGCAGAGCCGTCCGATGCAGGGAACGGGCGCAGACGAACGGCGGAACGGCGAGCTGGCGCGAACAAACCACACGATGGCACGTGGCTAGGGACGCGTGGCAGACGGGCAGGAGCAACGCTCGCGCGTTGTATAATAGAAAATGATGTAGTTATATAGAGCTAGAGACTCTCTAATATAGTCTAAGTTTACTTTCAAAGATAAATTAATAATACTATTTACTTAGATGCACATCATTATGTATCCAGCACTACCACAAGTTATCTTGATATCTGTCTTCTCTTTGATCATCTACATCCTTGTTACCACTTTGTACTCTACCCTTATGCGGCATCACATTCGTGTATTTATGTCTTATGTGCCATCACCGTTAGCTTAATTAGGATAAAGTGTTTAGAAAGCTAACCATAATGTTATCAAATTTGTTATATCTATGGCTCAAATCCTTGTATGCCATTACAGAGTTTCCTAATCCCATCCATTTTATCACATTCGGACTCTACCCTTATGCGCCATCACATTCGTGGCTTGATGTCTTATGTGCCATCACCGCTAGCTTCGTTAGGGTAAAGTCTTTAGAAAGCTGACCATAATGTGCAAATATACCCATGCATTTTAAATATTTTTAAAAAATTTTATCTCATGCATTTCAACTCCAATTCAATTAATTTCAACTTCTTTAAAAAATAATGTTTTACTTATTAACTTTTTGTATTTTTGTAATACAAATTATAATGTAAAAAATATGTACCATTAGATACCAGCAATTCTAATTTTACACATCTTAAATAATTTTAATTGCACCAACACATTTGAAACTCATAATTTTGTAAATTCATAGAAAGTTTTATCATATTTTCCAAAGGCAAAGGCATAAGTGTCTTTATGAAACTTGGTAACGATTTGACCGGTCAACAGTGGCATATAAGAAATCAAACTAAATCCATTTGTTTTTATTTTTAGTATGGTATATATGGTTTTCTTTTCCTTGTCTTGTAGTCCAAATGAATATTTTCTATTTTTTTTAATGATTTTTTGTTTATTTTATATTTATTGTAGTCAATATTTGAATTTTCTAAATTCCTATTTGAGACGAGATATTTCTCTATTATTTTTATTTTAAATTTTTGTTTTATTTTCAAAATTATTGTTGATATGGAATCTCTTTATGTCATTTTCATTACAAAGTTAAGATGTTTTTTAATTTTAATTGTGGTTGATATTTACTCTTATTCAGCTTTATGGTTGACATGCACTCCATTTTAATTTCTGTTATTTTTATTCTGAATTTGTTTTTATTGCTTGTTATCATAGTTGATACTGAAGCTTTTTTAAATTTTATAGTAGTTGACATAAACTTTACTTTCTATTATTTTTAATTATAAATGTTTTATGTTTTAATCTTAATTAGTTGATATGAACTCCGTGTTTTAGTCTATGCTATTAAATTCTAAATCTGGCATGTTAGGTTTTGTGTCGAATATGTGTACAAGTAGGTTACATAGACTCTGTGTTATAATAGGCAGGGTTGGTTTAGAGTTGGAGTTAGACTCTAGCCAGGCCTCCACTATATAAAGGGAGGTAGTCCTGGTGTAACTGTGCGGACGACCTCATAATAGTAGCATAGGCAAGAGGAGGTTAACAGCCGGCATGCGGTCGTGACCTGGTTAGCCGGTGTGCTGTGGTATTATGGATTGGGGAGGAGCGCCCATAATCAGAGCCCCGCAGATGTAGGCGAAAGCCGAACTGCGTTACCAAACATCGTGTCTCCTGTTGTCGTTCGTGATCTTGCATCGGCGCATATCCTAACAAGTGGTATCAGAGCTTAATTGGTGAGGTTGGCCATGCGGAAGATTTAGGGGGAGACACGAGGTTTATGCATACACGGGCGCCGCAGAAAACACCTCATCGGTGCAAGGTAGAGCATGGCGACGATCGACGATTCGATCGGTGGTGTCGGACACTTGAGGGCAGGAGGCTCGAACCGTTCGATGGACTACTGTTGGCAGGGATTGACCAGATGTGGCGATCGGGCTGACAAAGTAGCCGGCGAGGTCGGCAGGCGATGGCGACAACCTCGGCGTTCGCGATCAGACCGGCAAGCGCGGATGGATACCGGATAGATCGGAATGGTGGAAGCAGTGATGCGACCGGATGTTGCACATGAGGCGCTGCATCACGGCACTAGAGGTGAAGCTGTGGCGTGGATACAGACAGCCAGGGTGCAGCATGTTTTCCGTGCACGGACGACGTGGTGCGCAGTGGCGGGCTGGGAAGCCTGCTCGAGGACTTAAAGATTGGATCTAGAGGTGCAGATTTAAGGAGAGTCAAACAAATATCCAAAGTAGAAATCAACCAGAGACCGGGTACAAGGTTCGTACAAAACGCTGGAATGACTTCAAGATGGAGAGACCATATTCTCCAAGGTGGAGTTTGTTAGATTTTGTGCCGATTATGTGTACAAATAGCTTACATGGACTCTGTGTTGTAATAGATAGGGTTGGTTTAGAGTTGGACTCTAGCCTGGCCTCCACTATATAAAGGGAGGCAGCCCTGGTGTAACCGTGTGGACGACCTCATATATAATAGTAGCATATGCAAGAGGAGGTCAACGGCCGGCATGTGGTCGTGACCTGGTTAGCCAGTGTGCCGCGGTATTATAGATTGGGGAGGAGTGCCCATAATCAGAGCCTCGCAAATGTAGACGAAAGCCGAACTGCGTTACCAAACATCGTGCCTTCTGTTGTCGTTCGTGATCTTGCATCGGCGCATATCCTAACATGGCAACAGTATAATCAATTATGGTAATCTTTCTTCTTTGAATTACGTGAATATTCATTTGATTTGGTGGCTCTGTTTCGCCTCCTTTTTATATAGTAGATTTAGTATGATATTATTCATCATAATAAAAACATTTTAACAGTAGATGAGAAAATTATATGCCATATAAGAAGCCCACTAGAATTTGCCACTCAGACTGATCTTCGGTTTACTAACCGATCAAGGGATGGACAAACAATCCGATCTCTATCCGATTGCCATGCTCATCTTAGGCCAACAGCTAATTAAACAATATGGGACTTCATTATTGGTTAATAATCCAATCATTTCATGGATGCAATTTGCCTCCAACTTGCATTGCAGGCAACTCAGCTGCTCGACGCCAAAGAGAGAGAAAAAGAGACTTTTTCATTAAAACGTACGATTTGTAAACAGGCCATGCATCATGCATCTCCATGCAAATATATATATTGGGTAATTCGTGGACGACGACCAAGTTAATTTACATGGTGGTGCAATCGCGCGTGGCTCGCATGCATGCATACATCATTTCCATTTTTAATCCAGTTGCTTTAATTTAGCCATGAAACGGTTGATGCATTTTATTGACATCTACAGCTCTATTACCAGTAGCCACACGCCATCATGCATACTCAGCCCGTGTGTTATATATATATATATATATATATATAACACACGGGCTGAGTATAGACCACAGGCATGGCTCGAGTGTAGGATAAACAAAAAATCTACAGCAAAATCTTCCAAGTCTTCAAAAGAAAAGTCTTCTACTGAAAAGAAAAGACCTACCCAAAAGAAGGGTAGCCCGAAAAACAACGGATAAGCACTTACGTCCTAACAGGTTTCCATATGCAAACCTATTAACTACATGCAGGGTTTTAACAGAAAATGATAGGGAGATTTAATAATAGACTTAATGCACATTTTTCAAATAGTTTTATAAAAATCCTATATTTTGCCAATTCTTTTCTAAAACATTTTTAAATGAGATTTTTGATAAAACCAGACTTTTAAAAGCTGACTCAAGACCAGACTAACAACAACCTTACTACCTCACATCTAACCTGATTTATGTCAATATTTAGAATAGGCATCACCCCTGCGATACAACCTCATATGCCAGAAGTATGGTCCATCGATGATTTATTTTTAACGACTCTGCAGAATCTTCCCAGCTTTACCCATAAAATGATCAGTAATATGGTTTGGGCGAAAATTTGTATCTTTTCTATCATGACATAATTCAGTTAAGAGCAATGAACAAACCAACCACCGGCCCCCAAATAAGTGTCCTCTAGACCGCTTCTAGAGCGACCCACCATGCGTCTCACATTCCCACCGTTTGTTCACACGCTAAACTTTCAACAAACTCCAACAACACTCCAACCTTAACTCGACCAAAACCTCAACTACTCAACTACTCAACAACTCAACCTTTAACCAACTCAACCAAAAGATAGATTAAAAAGCAACAATCAAGATCTATATGCTTATATGAGACCTTGCCATTATGGCTAGATAAAATCTTAGGGTTTTCCTATAATCTAATTAGGAAGCTAAATCTAAATGGGATTATGCCTATATGCAATCATAAATACTTTTAAATCAATTGGACAAGAATTAATTAACTAGAAAATAAATGCAAAATACAATATTAGGGAAAAGGAAACCTTCCTGGTTCAGCTAGCTCTTCGATGTCTATACTATTGCCCTGACAATCCTGCTTGGCTGATCCGGGGGGAATATATTCGTTTTCTACACGTTGGGAAAAGGAAAAAGAAAGGGAATTTTAATAAAAAGAAAAAGAAAGATGCATGGCGCATGAATGCATGAAATCATTTTTAAAAAGGATATTTTTAGGAAAAAGGTTAGGGTTGACTAGGATGGTGATGGTTTGTATGATTTAGGAAATCTCCGGAAAATTTTATAAAAAGAAAAGGTGATAGAGATTTTTGGCATTACTCCGGATAGAATAAAATGGAAGGTTGATTTTGACATTATTTTGGTAAATCTCCGAATAGCAAGAATTTATGCATGTGTATGTGAGATAAGTGTGGATCAACGAATTTCCAGAGATCGTGGTCGACGACAACAGAGTTATCGGAGTTCCGAGATGGAAATTGTTGAAGATAAAAGTTGAAAATCTTGAAAATATATTTTTAAAGGAAAAAATAGGATAAAATATTTTTATTTGGAAATTTTGGGATTTTTGGAAAAGAGAAACAAATTTTAAATTTTAAAAGCATTTTCCTATAAAAAGAGAAGGGAAAGCATTTTATTTTTGAATTTTGTAGCTGAAAATGGGTATTTTATATTTTTTATAAAATACTAGATTGAATTCTAGATTTTTGAAAATTTTGGCAGAATTTTTGGAGGGAATTTGCTATTTTACTTAAAATGGGAAGCTTTATCTGGAATTAGAAAATAAAAATAACCCTATATATACACAAGAAAATTCGTAGTGCCTTTTTACAAGAAAATAACCCTATATGTATACACCCTCTGCACTAAATTCGTAGTGCCAACTGCCTTCAACGCGCAATATATTGACAACCCTTCAATAATGGATATGCAATCTCGACCGATCCTCTCTCTTTTAAGGGAGGAAGAGAGTATTTGGTGCAATGGAATAGTGGGCGTAATTAACTTGGCCATGCATATATGACCATCGGCGACCATATGGTTGCCAGCTTAATATTGCTGCAGAATGACAGCCAGATCATCGATCCTATATCTTGGAAGTTGGAACGTGCAGCCTGCAGATATATGCAGATGCATGCAGGGGTTCTCTCCTCCACACATGGAGTACCAATCAATTAACCCATAAACATATGTGCATGTACGTATGCATGTACATGCATGCAGCGGAAAATATAGAGGTAAGCAACACTTGTACACATGCATATAAGCAAGTTGATGACATAGTTAACTAAGCGCCAGATCGATGGAATTTTGCCGGAGAATGAAGGCGTTGACCATGCTTAATTAGAGTGATGAGACATAGAGAGACCTCAATTTATTAGCCACATCCCTGACCGTTCCAAACCATCAGGAAATTTACCAAAAGCGTCAGAAAAATCCTCTTGGGGCCGAGGGCTATTAAGAATAAGATGTCCTGCTTACGTAAAATACGAATTAACCCGATGGTCGCTGGAGGCTCATGAGGGAAACTCTGTTTTTCGGTAGTCGTACAGGAAAAGACAGAACTCAACGTTTGCAGCCCGTGTGCCGTTAGCCTCCTCGTGGCCGGCGTGTTCGAACCATCATAAGTGATCGAGATAGCTATTTTTCGATGGTTAAATCATCAAAAGCAGCTATTTTTTTTTCGATATGGATGTCTTCATGATCAATTCTCGATGACCGACCATCGAGGTTTCTTGGACAGTTTTTCAATTTTTCTGTGACGTTGTTTCGGTATTTTTCTGTAGCTAGTGGGTTACTTACTCCTGTGCAGCCTGTACTCTCAAGCCGCTCCGTGGATCGATCACCATGCATGTCATTGATCGGAGTTGAAGAAGAGCACATGCATGATTAGCATGCATGTTCGATCGATATATCGTAATCTATATGTTTTATCCGGTGCATGGATGGCGAGCGCAGCATAAACAATTAACGCTCTGTCAGTGTCAACTCGCCTCGCTCCACAGTACAAATACCCCAGCATCAGCCCGCTCGTAGCGACTACCATTACACTAATTTCGCTGCGATTACCAGCTCATTTTCGTAGCTTGCAACGCGTAATTAATGATGGCGAAGCGCAGCAGCATGGTGTCGTCTCTCCGCTGCGCGCTAGTGCTCGGCACCTTCGTGCTGGTCGCCGTCGACCTCGCCGGCGGGGAGCAGGCGGCGGCGGCCGGCAGCGGCGGCTGCGGCTACGCGATCGACGCAGCCGTCGTGAGGAAGGTAGTGCAGGAGGCCATCGACGACAAGAGCAAACCCGGCATGGGCGCCGCCCTCATCCGCCTCCTTTTCCACGACTGCTGGGTCAACGTAAGTCTCATTTGATTAGCCTTAATTTAAGCAGCTCATTAATTAACTTATCGATCAAATATCTATCGTTCAGACGTGCAAAGAAAAGTTTTAGAGCTTTTTTAAAAAGTATGGATTGTAACTTGTAAGAATGTGAGCTAGCCTGTTACTGTTATTGTTATCAATGGACCATATGTGTATTCAGAGACATTTTAATGTCTGAAGCGATCATTATTAGTGATCAGATTGAGTCATTTATTCCAAAATAACGTGGCACACAATCGATTAACCAAGATGGTAGTATATTTAGGCTTGACCGTTTATAGTTCGGAGAGTTTTCAACGCAAAACATATACTAACATTGTATTATAATTGCTACCATGATGGTATAAAAAAAGGGATCGACTTACATCAGACGATTGTATTTAATTCTCAGTCGATTTTCTGCGTCGTAAATCAGACATCTATGTAGCCTGTAGGGCATATAAAAGATCCAACAAGTGCATCTAGGTATGTGAGAAAATCCACCAAGATTTTTCTAAAAATTAGTCATTAGATGGTTAATTAGTAAAAACAATAAAAAAATAAAAAAATCAATCTGGATGGTTAGATAAGAAAAATGAACGTTTTGTATCCACTAAGGTATTAGAAGGGTATTAACGGGAATATTAACTGTGTGTAGGGTTGCGATGGATCTGTGCTCCTGGACAGCAGAACCGGCCAGTTGGCGGAGAAGAACGCATCCAAGAACATCGGCCTCCGAGGCTTCGACGTGATCGACAGGATCAAGGCCAAGATCCCGTACGCCTCCTGCGCCGACATCGTCGTCTTCGCGGCGCGCGAGGCCGCCTTCATCCTGAGCCGCGGCGAAATCTACTACGACCTCACGCCATGCCTCAGGGACGGCGTGGTCTCGTCGGCGGACGACGCCGAAAAAGCCCTCCCGGGCTCCGGCTCCTCCTTCCAGGACCTCAAGGCGGGATTCGCCAACGAGAACTTCACCGTCGAGGAGCTCGTCGTCCTCTCCGGCGCGCACGCCGTCGGCGTCTGCCACCTCTCCTCCTTCAAGGACCGCCTCGGCGCCGCGCCGGTGGCGGCGAGAGAGATCGACCCCCGCTACCAAGCGGCGCCGAAAAAAGACGTCGAGCTCCGCAAGACGCTGTACCGTGATCAAGAGTCGGAGCTGGTGGAGAAGAACAACATCCGCGACATGGACGCCGCCTTCCAGACGCTGTCCGGCTACAACTCGACGGGGGTGGACACGGCGGCCGGCGTGCTGGACAACAGCTACTACAGCGCCAACCTGCAGAACATGGTGCTGCTCCACTCCGACTGGGTGCTGCGCACCGGCGCCGAAGACAAGCTGCAAGAGTACGAGCGCAACGCGAAGGCCTGGAGCTCGGACTTCGGCAAGGCCATGGCGAAGCTCAGCAACCTGAAGCCCGCCGCCAGCGCGAAAACCGAGATCAGGACGAGTTGCAGCAGGACCAATTAAGCTGCAAATTAAGGCCATGTGGAGATATCTGAACGATCGACGAGGCGCTCATGCATGCACGTTAGTGTTATCAATTTTTTCATTGTATTTGTTTGTCATCACTTGTGTTATATTACTCGTAACTCGTAAGTAATGATCTATTGTATATCCGCTGTATTCAGTTAATCATTGGGACTTGGGAGCCACTGCAAGAGAACTTGATTTTACTATCGACTACTCATCACTACCGGTCGAATGCGAATTGGTAGTGAAGTTCGATGGCTACCTAGTCGGAGAGGGCTTCCACTATCGGTTGGATCCACGAACTGATAGTGATATGATGTTGTAGTATCACTATCGGTTCATTATACGAACCAGTAGTGATTCCCAGAGATACAATCACAATCGTTTTATGGTACGAACTGTGTTGGCTCTCCAGACTATGTCTGATGAGCCATCGGACTATGTCCGCTAAAGCTTTTGTCAATGGGGTTTTGGGTTTAGGCTATCCTCCGGACTATGTTCCGCTACGGTTTGCATGTGTCCAAATAATTTTTATTTTCCTACTGTTTGCGGGCTAGTCTCATCGAGCTGTCTCCAGTGACCATCGGACTGTGTGGCTGCCAAACAGTGGCCGACAGAGTCGCAACGGCTAGTTTTTTGAGAGATCTTTCTCTCCAATTGCTAGTTTGCTCGAGGAGGCTATTTAAGGGGCTCTTGTGGCTGGCTTGGTTGATCGAGGTTTTGCACCCCCTGTGCTACATCACTTACTCTTTGGTTCTTGAGAGCACTAGACTATTTAGTTGTATCCATTTAGTATTCCTCCCTGTTCAACCGAGTGCATCGTATGAAACTCTTGATCCGGTGAGATCACAGTCGTCTTGAGCTTGTTACTCTTATAGGTGTAGCCTTCAAGACTGTTGGTGGAGTGGGCTTGAGGATCTTGTCTTGATGTTTGTGGGAGCGACAAGGTGTTGGAGTCTACCTTACCGGAGTGGCAAACGACTCCCACTAGTGGATATGGGACGTGTAGCTCGAGGCTTGCTGGGTAGCCGCATACTCATTAAATTGCTCGCGGACATATTTTTGTTCAGATTTCGGTCAGGACCAGGAAGGCCCTGACGAGGGAGCGCAAGGCTAGCTAAGGTGTTCAGGTCAACATCTTAGAATTTATCATGATTATTTAATTGAATTTCTCTGATGTCTTTTGCTTAATGTTCAATTCCGTATTGGACTATCAACTGGTATGCTAGTTTGTTTTTGTAATAAAATGCTACTGTTTACTGGTATTTCACTTTAATTAAATACATTGTGATGATTCCACCGCGTTGTCCATCACGAGATACTAAACTGGGATTAGTATCGACTCGTGGTGCTGGATTCCCATTACAAGTACTGGGGTCACGACAAGTCTCAACGCGTAATAGGAGCTTGACTCCGAACCTTTTGGGGGAAAAACATTTTGTCTTCCTTCTTGGATTTACTTGGTTGTTTTACTTCCGCGATTATTGTACGATGTTTGTTCACTACATGAAACGACCACAGTGTGGTCGGCCAAAATATTAATGTCAGCGGTTACATACCTGATGACAACTTCACTCGACGGTACAGCCTTAAACCGTCGAACAAAAGATTACCATGCAACTTCTGGTTACCCAATACAGGCTTTGTGGGCGGCCAAAATAATACCGCCGACACAGGAATGGTTGACGTTTTGGCATGACCGTAAATTTAAATTTCGGAGCCCAATAAACATTATTGTATCGTCGACAATAAGTAGGCCGACGACACAGCTTGTCCCCATAACGGCTTCTTGACGGCAGAGACGGAAGGAGACCAATCCGGTCCCACATGGCAGAGACGGTTACTCTCTGCCATGTGGGACTAACCATGTATGTCCTGACCGTGGGTCCTACTCCACTGTATCGGCGGCCAATCTATGGCGACTACACAGGTTGCTCAGTGTCGAAGGTTTTTGGTTTGTCACCGACACTGGTCCCAAAAATTTAAAAAAACAGGGGGCGCATGCTAGGCTCGAACCTCTGGAAGAGCGGCGGTAGTAGGAGGAGTGAGAGGAGGATAGGAAGCGATTTGAGGCCCTCCAGCAACAAAACCTCTGGATGTTCCTGTATTTGCAGCAGATATGTAAAACGTATACGTCAATTGGTTCTACTTCCATGTTTTAGATGCTAACATACAATCCATAGTCATTGTAGGGGATGAGACCCTCCAGCCAGCCGCACATGCTACCTCCACAGCCTTACGTCTTTACGTAGAGGCCAGGGCCCCGACGACACAGACTAGCGCTCCCACCTAGTTCGTGCTGCCGGCCAGGTTCCCCATATATGTTTCAGTTCGGCACTCCACCAGCAGCTTCGCTAGGGGTAAGGCATTTTTCCCGGTTAGCACAACAAATTCATACAAGTATAAAAATGTATAAACATGTTGAAAATTGTTTCTTCCTCTAATCATCCAGTTGTCCGGCTCAGTTGCGCCTACGCATGCGATGAAAGCTCCGTAGGGAGGTGACTCTAGTGGCACAAGATCGGCCGCGGAGGAATTCGTCGACAATATCTTTGCCGATCCTGCCTTAGATAGGTCGTAAAACAATTATCTAGTTTATATTCAGCTCTCTTTTTTTTAGTTTTGATTTGACCTATATGGAATGTTTTCCGCTCTATGTCCGTGCTGTAAACTTTTGAATTTCTATTATTGATCATTGTGTCAATGTTTGATGGTTCTAGTAATTTCAGTCGTCTTTATCAATTATTTTGGAATTTTGACTTATTTGTATGTATATGTGCTTGAAAATGTGGTGGCGAGCACCTGTGAATGTGAAATTATGAGTGGATATGGTTAGGAATATTGGGGAATATATATCTATGGGGAATGGGGTTTTTTGCAGGTACAAATTTGGTTTTTATAAAAATTCCTATAGTTTTTTGCTGGTACATTATCTATGTTAGTGGCCCTATATACAGCCGACGACAAAATTAAATCCCGCTGCTAGCAGAAGACGATGTAAAAGGTACTGTGTGGGCGGTGTCAACGAAGCCACCGACATATACAAGGTTTGTGTTGGCGGCCTCTTTGCAGCCGCCAACAAAGATTGCGTTCAATTGAGCTAGAACGGGCACCTGATAGGGTCTGTGTCGCGGTTCTGTTAACACCACCGACAAAAAAACTGACACGTGGCGCTTAACGGTCTCACTAGGGACCCACACAACAGAGCACCGTCTTTGGAAGCGTGTTGTCAGGTTGTCTCAATGTCGTCAGTTGATAAGGCCACTGACATAGTTAGGTTGCAGGTGGCCCACCACACGGATTGCCGGTAATCTCAACTGCCAAAGCCGTCGAGAAAGGTGCCGAAACCGTCGAGAAAGGTGCCGAAACCGTCAAGAAAGGTTAATCTCTATGGCCGGCCGTCGAGATTAGGCCGTCGGGACTGCTCGGTGGAGACAGCACGTCAGTCTCGACGGCCTGGCCGTCGAGATTACCTGTCTTAATGGTTTTTCCTACGCGATTGAGATTTTATGGCAACGGGCCCCCAAGGGGTGCAACAACCTATCTCGACGGCCTCTGGCCGTCGAGATTGCTAGGGGGCTGGCCGAGAGCACTGGCCCAACCCACCAAGGCTCAATCTCGATGACTAGAGGCCGTCGAGAGTGCCTTGCATGATGTCGTGGCTCCTACAAGGTGGCAAGGATCTTTCTCAACGGCCGTGGTCCTAGCCGTTGAGAATGAAGGCTAAACAACAAAAAATATCATTTACAAATAATCACAACACAACATCACATCATTTGCCAATAATCATAGCATTTACTTATTGTAGAATCCCCAAATATGACATCTGGTTCTTACAATCACGGTCATATAAAATTGCTCTTACTAAAGAAATTCGACTTTCTAAAAATGACAAACAAATGTTCTTACTAAAGCAATCCTTCGTTCTCTTTGTCCTCATCATCTCAGCACTCATTTGTTATCAATATCCCAATATAGGGTTTGCCTAAAAAAATATTTAATCTTGAGAGCAAATCCCCCAAATAAAGATGGCTAAATTAGTAATAACGGTTCAGAGCGGAATGCATGCCAAAGCACTAATTGAAAAATTAGTCTTCCAAATCTCAAAGTTAAATGCCACTTTATCAGAAAAAGTATACACTTCTTTGTGGAATCCCATTGTAATAATCTAGTAGGTCCAACTTGAAATTTGTTGTATAGGAAAGTTGGAAAGTAATAAAACATGGATACAAAACATAGATTTGGGAGACGCCTAAAACTAAAATAACATTGAAAATTCACATGCTCCATAAGACTATTGTTTTTACATGTAAGTATGCAACAGGAACAATGTCAAGATAGCACGAAAGTGTTTGTAGGTGTGGCAATGCACAACATAAAATAATAACAAAAACAGTGTTTCTCAATAATAGAATTGTGCATCATCAGTACACCCAATAAAAGTATTCATGGCAAATTTCTATAAGACACTAACAAGAGGGAGAAGGCAGGATTAACAAGAATACACTAATCTTGCCGCTAGGGATTTTCTTAACAAGAAAGATAATGAGAGAAGCAAGATATGTTAGCTGCACATCCCTAAATCAAATGAAATGCTAAAAAACCTGAAAAATAGATAGACCAGAGACAAAGTTAAAAGATCAAGCCAATGTACCATGTATGACTTTGAAGCACTAAACTGTAATACTTTATCCAGAAGGTTAGCACTAACGTAAACTTCAAAGTAGTCAACATCAGCAACAAAACAGTAAGCAGCATCAAGCATGCATGAATATGAAATCACTATATCTAGTTATCACTTATCATGGATCAGGTTGAACTATCAAAATCATCACTTCCAAAACTTTTGAGTGTGAACCACTACTTTTGAATAATTTTAACTATCAAACATGGAGAACCGGGTCATATATTTAATTATCTGAGAGAATCAAGTTTGAATGGCCTTCGGCTAATGAAGGGTAGTTGGTACCAATACCATGACTAATAATCTAAGTGTCATTCAAACTACAAATTAGGCTCTCTCAGTAATATGAGTACAGTTCAATATCAAATAGCTGAACATTTTATAAGAAACAAAGACCATATAGTTTTTTATAGACCGGGCCATGCATCTTCTTAAAAGGAAAATTTATAATGACCTCTCCCCCTAAAAGCATCTATAATTGATTATGCACCGGTGGAAACCTGCATGGAGTCCAATTAGCTGGACGTGTATAGGTAATGGATATAATAAAAAATAATCTAAATTTGTCTTTAACTACCAATAAGAAAGAGAAAAACAACCAAAAGGCTGGCAAGACATGGTAGCAATTATGCATGCTGCATGCACTGTAGGAAATGCTCAGCTCTCAACTCGATCAATCAACACTCACTAGATTGCACGAGCAAAAAAACAAAAGGACACACGCAGAGACTTCTGGCCGGCACACACACTGCCGTTTTTTCTCTTGTATTCCTCTTAACTAGGGGTGTAAATGGGTCGGGTAATACCCGACCCGTATCCGTTCGCAAGCATAATTTACCCGGAAAAATCGGGTAAGGGTTCGGGTATTTTTTATCGGGTACGGGTTCGGGTAATACCCGGAAAAATATTCTCGGGTACGGGTCGGGTATAGAAATAGGCGTACCCGGTCAAATACCTAGAATTTCGGGTCGGGTACCGGTACCCGATTATTTTGTATTTTCGGGTACCCGATTTACACAACCCTCCAGTCCGGCAGTCCGCTCTGCAACACAGCCCAGTCCGGCCCAGCGCCCAGGGCCAGGCCCAGCTATGAGTTACCTGCCTCTCTCTCTCAAGCTCAGCCTCCCATAGTCCCAACCGGCCAACCCTAGTGTGACGTCGCCGCCCGCCGTGGCGCCGTCTCCTCCTCGCCCCTCGGTCCAGCGCCGCCGTCGACTCGGACCCGCGCCGCCCCCCCTCGTCGGTCCCTCTCCACCGCCGAATCGGGCCCGCGCCGCCGCCACCGAATCGGGCCAACGCCGCTGCCCTCTCCTCGTTCTCGCGCCGGCGCCGACGTGGGCCAGCGTCGCCGCCTCCTCCTCGGGCCAGCGCCGCCGCCCCGTTGTCCTATAGCGCAGCGCCGCCTCCTACCTCGGATGAGCACCAATTACAGTTGTTTCATCCAAATTGCAAAAGATTGATGGCATATTTTTTTTTTTTGAAGGGAAAGGCAGGAGAGCTGCCATCCATTCAATGAAAGAAGAAGAACGGTGCGACGCACCAAAGTTACAAGAGTTACAACGCAGCAATGAAGCCGACCTTACAAAGGTTGGCTCATTTGAACTAGACCTGTTGGCAGCCCTACCTCTATTTCTCTCTTCTTTCTTCTTTCATCAAGCTTTTGCAACTTCTGCTCACCCTCTATGAATTAATTGGTAGCGCTCATTCGCTATGAATTTATGGTAGTATACTCTGTCTAGTTATTTGAGAAAAAAAAAATATATACACGCTCAATAAGTCTACTATCAGCCCGATAAGATATAATAGAGCAAAGGGTAATGAATCTATTACTACGCCGATGGCTCGATAGAATCAATAAAGTGATAGAAAGAATTTAAACATACTAAAAGTAAGAAAATAGAATCAACTAGCAAGTGGCATTTGTGCTTAGCTAAGGAACTCCCCATCTTATCTTCCACCGTTGATCGCGCGCCAAGATTTGTGCACAGCCCCTCACTACAGCGATCCAGATCAGTGTCGTCAGCCAATACCGACAACACAAGGCCCAATACCAACAACATAAGACATTGTCTCGGCTGGCTGACGACACAGCTAGACTTGTGTCGTCGGCCAATCAAAATAGCCGAGGACACAAGTCCATCCCACGCAACGCCCCTAAACGTGACTTATTTCCTTGGCCTACCAAAGGCCGACGACACACGGTGATCTGCACCAAGACCCTAACAGTCGCCATGCGGAATTTCGTTCTAACGGTAGGTCTTTTGCCAAAACATTCGTAATATTTTGGAAGAGCAAGCATGTTCTTTCTCCTCTCCCTTCACCTCGACCGAGCCATCTTGCCCCATGAGCGTGGTGGCCGACGACCATTGGCCTCCTTGCTGGTGACCACGGGAACCGTTGTGCCACCTTCGAGCCTGAGCCGAGTCGAGCTGAGTAGAAGTGGTCTACGTGCATGGTGGCTTCGGTGGGTGCTTATGGAGAGGCGAGTGATTGACGCGGCCGTACCCATGGGACAAGTCGGCTCTGCTGAGATGAAGGGGCGGAGAGGAGAGGGAGACACTACAGGAAATGATCTCTGTGTCGACGGCCGCAAAAAGCAATGTCATGGGAGCGGTCATGGGAGCATCGAAAGATGGGCTGCTCTTCGACCCAAGCACAGCTATACAAGCTCAGCAGCGGCTGATCGAGCAGCTGACACAACAGAACGAGCTCCAAAAGAAGGCAGAAGAGGAGCGTGAGCAGCGGAGGCAGGAGGAGGAGCGGAAGGAGAAAGAAAGGAAGGATAAGTTCGCACAACTCGAAGCCCAATACAACTGGATGTACCAGCAAATGCAGAGGTGCAATATGTTTCAGCAGCAGGTAATTAAGATGGTGGGGCCGTATAGGTTGTATATTTACATTTTTATTTCACATGCTAACTTCTCGTGTGTCCATAGAGCTCGCAGGGCGTGGAGGCCTCCGGCAGCCAGTCGCAATTGCCACCTCCACCCCCGTACTTCACGCAGACGACACAGCTTTACGCTCCCCGCCCACAGCTACCGGCAGAGATCCCTGGGATACACTTCACTCCACACGCGCATTCTCCTGGGGTAATACTCCGTTTTTTAGACTTTCACAATTTATGCTTCAATTGCACATGTGTATTGAAAATTTGTGTTGTCCTCTAATCTTGCAGGTCTTCGGATCCGCCGCGCCGGCGATGTATGCTGCACAGGGGCGATTCCAGTGCCACACGGTCAGGTGGTGATGAGGTCGCTGAGAGAATGGCAGAAAGTTTCTTCGCGTTCAATCCTTCCACCTACGATGGTTCGAATAACCATTAGCTTTAGTTTTCACTCATATATGTATCAAAACTCACTCCATGTGTACTTTGCACTATTCTAGACTCTTTGAATCATATCGTTGTACTTTGCACTATTCTAAACTCTTCGAACCATATCGTCGCAATTCTGCTTATTTGTGATGTATTTTGGACTCTATGGACCTAATGTGATGTAATTGGACAATTTGAACTCTTATCGGTGAATTGTTTGTTTATAAATAGTGTGAATGTGTATGCGCTCGAAATTGTGGTGTCAAGCAGCTGATTATGTGTGGATATTGTGAGAAAATTTGTGAATTGGAATTTTGTTGTGAAATATGAATTTTTGCAGTTGAAATTGGGTTTTCATATCAATTTCCTGCTATTTTTTCTGCAGGGACAATAGCAGTGACGTCGGCCTAATCCATGCCGACGTCATTAGTGCTGACTAGGGGGCAGGGTTAGGGGGTTTTTGTCGTCGGGAACACTCTGGCCGACGTCAAATATTGGGTGGCTTTGTCGGCGATCTCTGTGTGGCCGACGTCAAAGATGTGGCTGGGGGTAGGGGAGAGGTGGGGGCTGTGTCGGCGGCTCTTGTCGTCGGGACATCTTTGGCCGACGTCAAAGCTTGGGGGTTTTGTCGTCGGGAATACCCTGGCCGACGTCACAGAGGGGGCAGGGGCTCGGGAAGGGAGGGGAGGGGAGGGCAGTGACGTCGGCCAGTGCTCCGGCCGACGTCAAAGCTTGGGGGTTTTGTCGTCGGGAAAACTCTGGCCGACGTCACAGAGGAGGGCAGGGGCTCGGCAAGGGAGGGGAGGGGGAGGGCAGTGACGTCGGCAATCGCTCTCGCCGACGTCAAATCTTCGGCAGTTTTGTCGTCGGGATAAATCTGGCCAACGTCACAGAGGGGGGCAGGGGGCTCGGGAAGGTAGGGTAGGGGAGGGCAGTGACATCGGCCATATATCTGGCCGACGTCATTGATGGGGAGGATGTCTCGGCGGTCTATTGTCGGCCGACGTCAAAGAGGACGGGCTTGGGGGGCAGGGAGCAGGGAGGGGGAGGGGAGAAATGACGTCGGGAATTACTTGGCCGTCGACAAAAGTGAGCAATGTCGTCCAAGCAGTGTCGGCGGATCTGTGTCGTCGGCCAGCCGCCGACAAAGGCCTATGACGTCGGTTTTTGGAACCAATGACGTCGGTTCTGGCCGCCAACACTGAGCTTGATTGCTGTAGTGGCGCTGATGAAGGGTAGTTGGTAGCAATACCATGACTAATAATCCAAGTGCCATTCCGGCTACAAATTGGGCTCTCTCAGTTCAATATCAAATAGGTGAACATTTTATAAGAAGCAAAGACCATATAGTTTTTTATAGACCGAGCCATCTTCTTGAAAGGAAAATTTATGATGACCTCTTCCCCTAAAAGCACCTATAATTGATTATGCGCCGGTGGAAACCTGCGTGGAGTCCAATTAGCTGGACATGTATAGGTAATGGACATAATCAAAATAATCTAAATTTGTCTTTAACTACCAATAAGAAAGAGAAAAACAACCAAAAGGCTGGTAAGACATGGTAGCAATTATGCATGCACACGAACTAATCATTTGTATGTCCTAAAATTACCTACATACAAGTGAATAGATATACATTCAATAAGCAAAAAACAGTGTCAAGGCCATTGGACTATAAACGAGCAGCAGCGGTGAGGCTAGCGGCGGCGGTGGCGAGGCTAGCCGTGGCAGCGTGGGGCGACGGCGGCGACGTGTGCGAGTGGCGCAGGTGCCGGCGGAGCCGCGGGTGGCTCGGACGATGGCGGAGTAGCGGGGAATAGTGGCCGGAGACGACTGGAGATGACAACGACGACGTGCACGTGACGCTAGCTTGAGAAATAAAATTTGCTAAGTCCCCAAAACTGGAACCCTTATTAGTGGCCAATGGGCTGTCTCAACGGCCGCAAAAAAAGCCGCGAGACTACCGGAGGATCTGCGCGGTGCCGCATTCGTGTCGTGGGTCTTTTCTCTCGATGGCTCAAAGCCGTCGAGATAGGTCGTGCAGCCGACTCCTAAAAAAGCTTCTCCACAGTTGGTTTAAAGAGACCGTCGAGAGAGTCCTGTCTCGAGGCCTCCCATTGACTACCCTCGAGACAAGTAGCCTTTTTTGAGGGCTTAGAGGCCGTCGGGACAGAGACCTGTCTCGACGGCTCACTATGCCCCTCCTCCGGTGGTTAACTGAACTTCTTTAAATTTTTGAAAAAATACAAAAAATATGTTGGTGATGCACATTGGCTAGTCTTGCTTATAACACGAAGAGACATCACCGTAAATTTTTTACAACAAAAAAAATGTCTGGAAATACACGTTCGTATGTAAAGGTCCATATCGTCGGAAGAATGACTCAACATTCTAGAGACTAAAACTAAACACAGTCAAGATGTGCCTATAATTTTTTATGTGTTCATCAAACCATGCAAAATAATTATCATACCCTTATTTCATTGCAATGTCACAAATTACAACCATTTTACAACATTTTTCGTGTAATTTACCAAATTTTAAACCCACACATACATATTTCAAAAATGTATATTTTAAATTAATTACGTAACAAAAAAAATGAGAAAATAACCTATTTTTTCACACACTCATTCCCATGAGATTGCAAAAAAAGGAGAATTTTCCACCTACTTTCACAAAATATAAACATTTTTTAAATTAATAAAACAAAAGTCAACATGCCTGGAAATTATCTGTTTTGAGACAGCCTCCCGCTACGCGGGCGGAGGCGTCCTGTCCCGTTAACTTTCTCGACGGCCCGTTATCCGGCCGTCGAGATTGCTCTTTTCTCACGCCTCGAAAAGCCGAAAAAGTAAGGGGTGGAGCTGGATGGAGACTATCTCGACAACCTTTGTGGTTGCCGTCGAGCTAGGTCTCTTATCTCGATGGTTTTTGTGTGGCCGTCGAGATTGCTTACCCTCTCACGATCTCTGCGCGGTGGCCGTCAAACCTTCCGGGGTCCCTTGAGATTTTGAGCGTTTTTTGTAGTGGCCGGGCCCTGAACTGCTCATAGATCTATCGTCGGGTTTATTCACAACCGACAACATAGTTAGGCTGTGTCGTCGACGTTGTGTCGATGGGCCTGTGTCGGTGGCCAGCAAACGACAGGACCCTGTGTCGGTGGTTTTTATGACTGTGTCGACGGCCTTAGCCGCCGACACATATATAGTGAGATTCCTGTAGTGGTTGAATATAGCGATTTCTTAGCATAGGGCTTGTAAAGTAATTTGTGTAACTCAACTTGACTAATCAACAACATCAATTGTAGAAAATTTCAAAATGCCTATTCGCCCCATATAGGCCTACTCAATCGATCTTTTCACTACACAGATGAAAGACAATTCAAAAAGTTCTAGCACATGTGGAAGGACTACAAAACGCTATTATACTCAAAACTGCGGCAGAGCCACACAAAGTCATCAATTATTACATAACCTCACCAAAGGATAGCATAATGAAAATGAAAGAAGAGCCCTCGTTACAAAGTTAATTCTCATATTAAACCTTCAGCCAATATGAAAGAATGTCATAGCAACGACTTCCAATGACTGACCAATTTGATGGAACACCCCCCTTTCATCTCATGCTGAAGCAACGCTCAACGTCAAAACCAATAAAAAGCCCTGAAGATTACCTATATGAAAGTGAAATTCCTTTTTTTTTTTATCAAAAATAATATCATTATGTCAGGGCCAAATAAGTTTGATCGATAAAAAAAGTAAGCAGCTCGAGCATATATACTCCATGAATTGAATTGATGCTAAAGCTCACAGAGCTATCTTGCTCAGTACGGCCAAAGCTATTTACCAATTTGGAAGAGTTGTATCTAGTATAATTAAGGCTAGATACCGCAATTAACTAGGACGCGGAGATGGGCAAACTCGGTATAGCTTGCCGCGAAACCGGGAGTGATAGCTGTGAGATTCTTTGAAGATTAGGATGTGTTCCATGGCAACATGCATGTGTAGTAGTACATCGATGGCGTCCTGACTGAGGCAACCAATAAGTCAATAATGCATCTTGATTTGCATGCGCCATTCCTCGTATATATATTATTTAATTTCGATTGCGGATATACGTACAGATCATACTGTCCCATGCCTCATGCCTGTATGCAGCGACTTTCCTCTAGCTTGTAGGTAAGCTAGCTAACTTGCAATGCATGCAACGAGGACAACGTTCCCTTTGATCCCGGTTCGGTTGAATTTGATTTGGTTAAGTAAAAAATTAAAGTTTTTTTAAAAAATGTATAAAAGGCTAAAAAATCATTTAAGTATTATTTTAAAAATCTTTAAGTAAATATCATAAAGTTTCAATAAATTATTACAAATGTCTCGCCCAATAATATATACTTCCTCCGTTCCAAATTATAGGTCGTTTGACTTTTTTGACACCAAGTTTGACCCACTCGTCTTATTCAAAAAATTTGCAAAAATTTGAAAAAAAAAATCAAGTCATGCTTAAAGTATATTATATGCTAAACTAAATCATAGTAAAAATAAATAATAATTACGAAATTTTTTAAATAAGACGAGTGGGTCAAAGTTGGTGTCCAAAAAGTCAAACGACCTATAATTTGGAACGGAGGCCCCGTCGAAAAAAATTAAACTCAAGCATGAACCAAAGACGACCTCAATCAGCCGCTTTGCAAAGGAGCTTCGTTTCTCCGTCCATTTCGCCGCCGAGAAATCAGACGCAATCAAGTCCACGCGGGAAAGAGACATCCATGCACCAATGCTAGTATACAAGTAACGAAATCATACGCAACAAAGTCCATGAGACAGTCCACCCATGTTCTATTATTCAAATCGTGAGTACGGAAACTTGCTCCCCTCTTTTTTTTTAAAAAATGAAGCTCCCAATATATCTACGTGCATGTTGTCTTGCGCACTACTGTACTCTACAGATGCTGCGTGTACATGCTGATTATAAATAGGAGAAGTTCTCTTTAGTCCTTGAACTATATACACACACACACCATTTAGTTCTCAAAAACCAAAATTAGGCAAATTCGCCCTCGGTCCACAAAATATCTGAATGGGGGCAAAATAGGTTGTTTGAATAGTCAAACAGTGGTTTTTGCATGTCGATCAAATGATGATATTTGGATGATGTTTCTAATGTACTGTAGTCCATGTGGCATGTGGCTTACTGAAGCTTGTCAATTAATGATTGAGACAAGGAAGAGCACATTTGTAAGTGAGGGGCGTTGACGCAAATGTTATCCTCGACCGGCGCTGCCCCTAACTTTCCTCGATCGTTTTTTATTTTAAAAAATACCAGTGGGTTAGTATAAGAACCACTAATGATAAGTATAATCATATTTTATCATGGTAACTTAATCACGGGCGGTTCGAGAACCGTCGGTGATAAGCATCCTGAATAACTAGTGATCACCACGCGGATTGCATCAATTCTCGACGGCCAAAGCCGAAGAAAAAGATACGGTAACCGTCAAGAAAGGTCGGTCTCGACGGCTGGCCGTCGAGATTTGGCCCTCGAGATAGCATGGTCGAGAGAGAAGGCCTGTCTCGACGGCCCGACCGTCGAGATAGTCTGCCTCGACGGCTTCAGGGCAGCCGTCGTCAACAGTATGCAGTCCAGGCGCGACGTGCTGGAGGCACTTTTCTCGACGGCTGCAAGCCGTCGAGATAGATGCTTGGCGGGCCGCACGGTCTCAAGGCCCAGCCCAATTAGTTATTAACGACGGCTATGCGGCCGTCAAGATTGATTAGTCCGCCCTGAGCTGGCAGATGGGTCTATGCGCACTATTCTCCCTGGCCAGGCCCGTCGAGAATATTGTAGACCAGCAAATTTTTTTTTGTAAAATATAGAAAACACAATAATTTTGCAGCTGCTCCTGCACTCAGAAGCAGCATCTGCTGCAACCTGCATACCCAAAAAACCCGCACATTCAAATATTCCATAATTTCACAGATATACACATATATGACTGGTATTATCAATGTAACACATCAATACCATATCTCCAACTGCCGACAATAACATAATCACAATATTCAAACGTACAAACATCACGACACATAAAAGTTTGTGAAAACATCAGTAAATTATGGCTGCCGTGTGGCGGGGTGCCGAAGAGCTGCTCCGTGAGGCTGGCGACCAACCGACCACGTTCCCGGAGGCATCGTCACCCTGCTGCGCGTCGTAGGACGAATGCGTAGACATGGCAAAACCCGAACCCTGCGAGATTTTTCAATCAGACATTTGACATATATATATACTATGCGACAACGTATTGATTTGGCTCAAGTGACTCACCGCTGGATCACGGAACCAGGGACGTTCGACGTTCGGGTAGTTGGGCGTCGGGACAAAGGTCGGCTGGGTCCCGTAGGTGCCCGGTGGTGGTGCCGTCTGTCCAGCGTAGCCGCTGTGGCCAACGTAGGTACCTGGAGGGGCTGGGTGGCCGCCGTAAATGGCCGGGCCACTTGTGTAGGGGCCCGCCATCCCTATATGGCTCAAGGAGCTGCCGGCAAGCCCCGCGTGATCACTTGGCCCGGTCTGCACATATATTTTAGTTTGTTGGTATAGCTAACAAGATATGCATTTATAGAATGAAATGAAGTTGTGCGAACACGTTACCCCAGCGATGAATGCCTCAAGCTGTCGCAGCCTTCTGTCGTAATCGTCTTGCGCAGCCCTCAGACTCTCCTGCATAGCCCTTATGCAGCGGCGAGGTGGCGCGGGCAACGCGGGGCGGCTGCGCGGGCGGCGCGAGCGACGCGGGACGGCGGCGCGGGCAACGCGAGAAGTCACTTGGGCTTGGGATTGTGAACTGAGGCGAAAATTGCCCCCAAGTCCCAACGTGGGTGCCCTTTTATTCGATATTCTCGACGGCCACAAGACGTCGAGAAAGATCCCAACCATCACCGCCCAGCGGGTGAATTCCATGTGGTAGAATCAGAAACGTCAAGGGCTATCTCGACGGCCAGAAGCCGTCGAGAGAACTTGCCTGCACCGCGCGACCGTTGGGGAGCGCAAGTTCTCGACGGCCGCAAGCCGTCAAGAAAGCCTCAAAAGACACGTGGCCTGGTGGGCCCGCGTTGTCTCGACGACTTGTGGCCGTCGATATAGCCCTCTGGCCGACAGCTGGTTGGGGAACGCAAGTTCTCGACGGCCGCAAGCCATCGAGAAAGCCTCAAAAGACACGTGGCCTAGTGGGCCCGCGTTGTCTCGACGGCTTTAGGCCGTCGATATAGTGCACTAGCCGTTGCTTGTCTGCACTGCTAGGGAGCGCATTTTCTCGATGGCCATGAGCTGTCGAGATATACCTCAAAAAACATGTGGTCTGGTGGGCCTGCTTTGTCTCGATGGCCTCCGGCCATCGAGATAGCCCTCTGGCGTCAGCTGGCTGGCCGCCACTATCTCGACGGCTCATACTCTATGGCCGTCGTGAAACATCTGTCACGACGGTTTTCGTTGATTACCGTCGCAAACAATTGCTTTTCTCGACCGCGTATAGGAATGCCGTCGAGAGTAAGTCCTATCTCGACGGCTTGCACAGCACACCCCCTTCGGTGGTCAACGAAACCTAAATTAATTTTTAAAAAAATTCAAAAAATCTTTGGTGGTGCGTAATGCCTAATATTGTTTACGGCATGAAAAATCACCATCGTAAAAATTCGTATGCTCAAATTATGTCCGCAAAAGGAGTTACATATGTAAGGGGTTATATCGGGCAGAGTATTAGTTAGCGCTCTATAGTGTTTTATGAAATACGGGTGAGAGCGATAATATAATTTTTGTGTTTTCTCCATTTAATCGGAACACCGTTGTACATAGATCATTGCATTGGAATGTAACAAATTATACCGTTTTAAAATATTTTATATACAATTTATTACCGTTTACTTGCTACGACACAAAAAATATTCATCAGATCTTAGAGAAAAGCCCTGCAAAGTCCTAAAAATATTTTTTCTACAAATAAATTTAATGGTCTATGAAAAAATAATAAAAATTACAATCCGAACAAAAACGGGAACTAAAATGGGCATAAAATGATACAACACTATTTAAACTCGTTTTCAACAGTTGAGCGGGAAAATTTCTCTCGTTTTCAGCGCATTTACTCTCGTTTTCGGGGCCGCAGCGCGCGAGGGAGGAGCCGGCGCCGGGCGGCGCCAAGGCGCGCGGAGCCGCCGCGTGGCGAGGCGGGCTGGCTTCCGCCACCGGGGGCGGCGAAAGCCGGCTTCCGGCGCGCGGGGTGGCGGAAGCCGGCTTTCGGTGCGCGGCGTGGCGGAAGCCAGGCTTCCGTCCCCCGCGGTGGCGGAAACGATGTATTCGTCGCACGGGGTGGCGGATAGAAGCTCATTTCTTTAATTCCGCTCGTATACGGTATAGTTTCCCAATTTACATTTATCTGTGTATTATTCAACCAATTTTTCCTCTCTTTAGTCCTTGAACCACGGCTCGGTCACACATATGTATTCCCTCCGTTCCAAATTGTAGTTCATTGTTGACTTTTGGACACACCTTTTGACCATTCGTCTTATTCAAAAAAACTAATACAAACATGCAAAAATTTAAGTCATGCTTAAAGTATGTTTAATGATAAAACAAATCACAATAAAATAAAATAAATAATATATATAGCTCGTCGAAACAGTTGATAGAGAAATTATATTTGCGCTTAATTGATAACATACGGGCCACAACAGACAAGAGGACCACCATTGTGCTATCGTGCAGAGGTTGTTTCGCAGACTCGAGAAGTTCCACTCAGACAAAGCTGTGGGTGGCTCTGCGTCCGGGAAATTATGACCGAAGTCATCCACCATATCATTCACCCGATCAATTTCATTGAAACCTTCACCGGTTGGGAGTGATGTTGGCGGTGGATCAGCCCACCGACTCTCTCCATGATAAACCCATCAACGGTACTCGGCTTTGTAGCCATGCGTATATAGGTCTATCTCCATCTGAGCGCGGGTTCTTTTCTTACAGTTTCCGCAATCAACACTTTTCATTTGGCGCATCCCAGAATGCACGATTCAGAAATATCTCAGTCTTGTCGTACCTTTCGTCTGAGTGGTGTCCATTCTGTTGCCATCCTTCATATATCCAACTCCTGTCTTCTTCCATCTCTGATTTGCCAGCCACAGTTGCATGTGAGGGTTTTATATTAGACTTTGGAAGGCTTCTAAACCCACCTACGAATTACCGTTCGATCACACGTCGCGTTGCGGTACCGGAGGTTCGAGACGAGATTTCGGCAGCATATATAACCCTACGGGTTCTCCTAGTGCAACGATGGCTTGGGAGCCTACAAAAGTTCTGAAGCACTTATTTTATGCACAGGAGAACCTCTCTTAGGATTGCACCGTCAAAAATCTCCTCTCGAATCATCCGGTACCAAAACGCGACGTGTGATCGAACGGTAATTCGTAGGCTGTCCACTGGGACGCCCATAAGGGGCTCCACCGGACAATTCAGAAATGCGTGTCACATCTCGTATTACAACACAACGAATCACCGTCCGTGTTTCATATGAGATGTGCCGTTTCCGAACGGGTGACGTACGGCTAGGTAACATCCACTAAACTAATTCACGTACACTACCTAATCGCAAGATAAATAATGCAAATCACCATCAACAGTCATAATGAATAAATTAATAACTGATAACAACAATCCTAAATTTTAAAATACATATCCTAATATTTTTTTTATTTTTCTGTTTTATATTATTTAATTCATGTTAATCATGATTAAGAAGCAATTAGTCTCGACGGAATATTAGTGGCCGTCGACACTACACTACCAACAATTTCAAAAAAGGAGGGAAAATACCTCGATGTAGGTGACAGAGGCAGCGGGACAGTGGCACGGCGTCGATGCGGCCATGCGGCAGGGAGGCGACGCCGTGCAGCGGGGCGGCGTGGCGGCGGCGCAACGGGAAGGCGAGAGGGCCGCGAGATCTAATGCGTCACAGTCTCGACGGCCAAAAATTAGCCGTCGAGACTATGCCCATAACGGGCGAACCCAATGCGGCTGTGTCGACGGCTTCATGGCGGCCGTCGATACAACCCATGCCCGAGCTTAGTCTCGATGGCCTTTATTCAGCCGTCGATACTGCGTCTCCCGTACTGTGTCGACGGCATAAAGGCCAACCGTCGGCACAGTCGTCGGGGGAGATTCTATCGACGGCCACATGGAAAGCCGTCGAAACTATCTCTGCCGAGGGCAACTGTTGACTACCGTCGATGTACCTACTTTGTCTCGACGGCTTTCTAATAAGCCGTCGAGAGAACTGTTAGTCTCAAGGGCAACACCCCCCAAGGGCTTAATCGGTCAAACTACTGTATTTCAATTTTAAAAATTTCAAATAAAACATTTTAAATGATCAGACCACTCCATTCTGTTTCCTACATAAAATTACAAGTATAGAAAAAAATCAAAATTTTTAAAGGTTACCGTGCAATGACTCCTTTGTAAACGGAAGCTTTCCAAAGAATTCGAGTTAAACGTTTACTATTTCATACGTTTCCAAGATCAATAAACATGCGTTTGAATTTAACTTATTTTTAAAAATAAGGTTACATTAATGTACAACTTAATACACTAATCGAAAACATCATCCAATGAAAATTTTAAACTTTTAGCTGTTCAAAATTAAATTTTAAAATTCAAACATTATTTAAAGGCTACGTTGACTTATAATATTTGATTGTAACCTAATAAAAAACATAGCAAAGGATATTTCATCAACACAACATTCGCATCATTTAACTACATATCATAAACACCTCAAAGAAATTTGAAATGAACTTTAAATCACAAAAAAGTTTAAAGGATGCAGGAATTAAAATGTTTTCATAAATAGTTGTGTCGACGGCCACCATATTGCCGTCGACACTGAGTTTCCGGACCTCGTTGTATCGATGGCTTAATAACGGGTCGTCGATACAACGTAGACGCCGTCATGCCCCTGACAATTCCGTGTGGCTACCCCAATCACTGTCGACGGCTGAGTGGTGGGCCATCGATAGTGTACCATATGTATCGGCGACTATGTATTGGCCGTCGATACTAATTGTTGTGTATCGACGGCTGTGCTGTGGCCGTCGAGACGGTTACTGGCAGTCGACTCTCCTGCCGATTCATGTAGTGAGTGTCTTCATCCCGTGGGCTCCTGGGCCACGTCTCGCTCGACGACTGTATTAATGTTAGTCGTCGAGACAAAATAGTCTTGAGGGTTTTTGGTGAACACTCTCGAGACAGACGCTCTGTATTGATGATTTTTCTTATGGTCGTCGAGAGATGGTCCTATTTCGAGGGTTTTACCCTCCATAGCACATCGATGGTCAACTCAACGTATTTGAATTTTTTAAAATATAAAAACAACTATGTTGCTGGACAAATGCATTCCATCGTCTATTATTCATCGAAACACGTCACCTGTGAAACATTAGAAATTTTCGAGCATCCAATGCGACGACCCCCTCTATACTGGGTGCATGTTTTCCAATGCGATGACCCCCTCTAGGTTATCGTAGCATATGATGAGATATAGTATTTTGATACACCCAATAATTCATTCAAAATTCAAAACATAAAACAAAACTCAAATTTTAAGTTCAAATGTTCTACTAAAGGTCCAATTAAAGGATTTTTCAATTTTTACATAAATTAAATCTATTAAACTCTAGTTTACAAATAAAAAACTGGCTTTGTCTGGTTTTGACATTATGTGCTAGTAGGGGAGGGAGAGCTGGGACTGAAAATAGGTGACACGGAGACATTAGTCCGGTTGAAATCTTTGTGCTCTTTGATTATTAATATTTAAAAATCTAGGATAAAATTATTCCAATCATGGAGGCTCGAACCAACGCAAAATCTCAGCGTTTTATGTCGTGATCAATTGATATTGCGTTTATGGAAAGAAGGATCGAATTCACTTTTTTTCTTCAACGAACTTCTGCAAGAGGTGGGAGAGAGAATGGCCTCATCGACAAGAATACAGATTACGTTTATAAACAAGTATTTATTCACCGGTCGTGGCATGCACATTCACCATGTATTCATGTGTAACAACATCCAAATGAAAACAGCACAAAATAATGTGTTCGAATATTATGTAGCAATGTATAATAGCAAAAAAATGAATAAAAAAAAATGCTAGCGGTTGTGTCATACATGCATAAGTACCCCAGCAAGTGACAGGCATATAGCTACGCGTACGTGAACATACACCATCATATTTTGAGCGAAAGACAATATCATACATGTTGCTCTCCACATCCACATCCAGACAACTAGCTATGCATTGCATGCCTAGCTAACTAGATTACAGATTCACAGCACAACATCGTGCAGCTTCTAAACACATGTATACTATATGTACTAATGAATCAATGCCATTTGATCAACTCAATTAGTAGCAGCAACGGAATGTAATCCCTGCACATGCATGCATCCAGCTACCTACTCTTCGTCTAGTGTAGCTTTAATGGATACGGTGTGGATTTGCTTCTGCAATTCAACTATTTCTTTTCTCTAAAAAAAACCCAACTATTTCTTTAATATGCACTATGATTTTTTCCTCTATGGGATAAGTTGGTTGATGATCGACATACATATATTCATGCATGTGGTCTTTTGTGGGGTAGCTATAATTGCTGAAGCTAAATTTTGGATTAAAATTCAGCAACCATCTTTTATACTCCCTCCGTTCTAAAATGTAAGGCATATAATTTTTTGATGAAGTCAACAAGCGTAAACTTTGATCATTAAATTCTTTCATATTATATCATCAATAACTATAAAATTAACATCATATCAAAGTACTTTCAAATACGAATCTAACTATATATATCACATGCATAACATTGAACATATATGTTCCTAGTATAATTATTAGTCAAACGTTCTAAACATTGACTTTTTAAAATACATGCACACCTTACATTTTAAAACGGAGGGAGTATATTTTTAGGTGGAGAAAATAAATACATCCATATTAACACGTAGCAAAGGTCGATCACAAGAAACTTATTAACTATAATGTGCAACGAAACTGTTGGGTTTAGTCCCACATCGGTTATTGGTGATGGGGGAGCACAACATAAAAGGTGAAGGCACCACTATCCCTTCAGGCTAGTCCTTTGGGCTGAGTTGGGCCATGACCTGGATTGTGATTCTAGTTAATTGGGCCAATAGATGTGGTGACCTGGGCCTGAGATCATGTGTTGGTCTCGGGGGGAGCTGGATCGCTGGCGGGCCATGAGATGGCAGGATCGTAACGGGCTCCTACAGAAACTAAACAAATCAATATGTTAATTTGTATTGGACAATACTAACTGATTATCAATCTGCCTAATTAAAAAACCGGGTTAATTTCCTTCGGTTCCATATGGTCGTTCGGCCGGATGCGCACAAATGCATGGATGCGTGCTACTGACTAATCACTAGCTAATAAGGATATACTGCGAGGCGCCAGCTGATGAGCTGACTTGCTGCGGTGCTCCTCAACCGCAGTGGTTAGGGTTTGGCCGCTTGCATGATTGCCATGCACGTTATCTCCCGCCATTTGTGGTCAAATAGGGACCCCAAAATACTCCAACGAGAGCATGCAATCACGCATGGTTGTGTGACGATTAATTATTCTAGTAATTAACAATTGCTTGCTCTGGCTCTGTCTGCATCAGTCGTCAGTGCTTGCAAGCTAAGCCGGCCTAATACGTACTCCCTTGGGTATATCGTCGTTTTGCAGCTTAATCCTACTCGTGATCACTGACCAGAACTAGTATATATATACCCCTCCATCTTCCCTGGATGTGCCACACACCAATCGACTTAGCAAGCTAGCTAGCTCCGATCAAATCAATCGTAGCAAATTGGCGAGAAGCTTAGCTACATATAGCGATTGGTTGATCTCGAATTGATCAAAGAGAGCTAGATATACATGGAGAAGCTTAACGGTGGCGGCGGCGCCGCCGTGTTGGCTGTGTGCGTGCTGTTCGCTTTCCTCGCCGGAGAGCCGGTCGCCGGCGGCGGGTACGGCGGCAACCAGGACAAGGTGACGAAGGAGGTGAGGAAGCAGGTGGGGGATGCCATCAGCAAGGGGAACCCCGGCGCCGGCGCCGCCCTCGTTCGCCTCGTCTTCCATGACTGTTGGGTCTACGTAAGTAGTTTGCATGCATGCATGCGTCGACTGTATTTCAAGTTTGACACTGTGGATGATGATCGCACGATCCGTGTTAATTACTGGTTGACTATTTTTGCTTGCGTTTTATATACGATATCAAATACAAGTAAGTCGTTTGCACGTCTAGGAGATATTTCTCGGTTTATCTTGATATTGCTTATGCGCCGAGATGGATACTCACCTTTGTCTAACCCTCTTTTTCACAAAAAATTCTTAATTTTTTTTAAACAAAGCAATCTAGTCGTTCTTTCTCCTTCTCTTCCTCTCTACTCTCTCGTTTGTTTGTCTGAGTTGGCTGCATACGGCCTCTAGAAAATGCCGCCAGCGACCACCAGGGCTTGCATGAGCCGCCACGACACCCATGTACCATGGCTCAGCTCGGACCCGCTCAATTTATCCGTTGAGGGCGACAGCTTGTCTAGAGAGTAAGAGAGGAGAAAGAAGACTGGGCCTTGTTTGTTTCAGATTAATGTTGAGTTGCGTTTTACTGTACCAAATTTGTGACCCACTCGAAATACGTTTTCAAAAATTCAAAAAATTATGAAAAAATATTTTGCGAACTCTAAGAAGAACTATTTAAAACCCTATAAAAATAATTACAAAATATTACAACATTTGGCCTATACAAAAATAACAAATTTTTATTTAATTTAATTTAATCTGAAACAAACATTTGGCCTATATTAATTTTTTTCTGAATTTTTGAGGAGTTTTTTTAATGACCGTGTAAGTGAGTACGTGGGGTGGGGTGCAAGAATCCAATACAAGATCACTCCCTGTAGAAGCGCAGACACGTACCTTTCTCAGTAAGTACTACGATCACTTGCTGCAGGGTTGCGATGGATCCGTGCTGTTGGACAAGACGCCGTACAGCAGCGCCCGCGGGACGGAGAAGAGCGCCGACAACAACATCGGCCTCGCCGGCTTCGAGTTGATCGACGCCATCAAGGCCAAGCTCCCCGACGTCTCCTGCGCCGACATCGTCGTCCTGGCGGCGCGCGAGGCGGTCAACATCCTCAGCCGCGGCAAGATCACCTACGCCGTCGACATGGGCCGGAAGGACGGCGTGGTCTCGTCGGCGGTCGCCGCCGACGCCACCCTCCCATTTTCCACCTTCGACTTCCCGCAGCTCGCGGCGAACTTCGACGCCAAGAAGTTCACCGTGGAGGAGCTCGTCGTCCTCTCCGGCGCGCACTCCGTCGGCGTCTGCCACTTCTCCTCCTTCAAGGACCGCCTCAACGACACCACCGCCACCCCCATCGACCCCAGCTACCTCAACGCGCTCAGAGCCGACGTCACCAAGCAAACGAAGCTTCAGTACACCTCCAACCCCACGGAGAAGAACAACATCCGCGACATGGACACCGCCTTCCGGAACAGCTCCGGCTACGACTCGACGGGGGTGGACACGGCGGCGGTCCCCGCCGGCGTGCTCGACAACAGCTACTACCACGCCAACCTGCAGAACATGGTGCTGCTCAAGTCCGACTGGGTGCTGCGCACCGACGGCGGCGCCGCCGGCAAGCTGACGGAGTACAGGGACAACGCCGCCGAGTGGAACGCCGACTTCGGCGACGCCATGGCCAAGCTCAGCAAGCTCCCCGCCGAGGGAAGCCATTTCGAGATCAGGAAGAACTGCAGGGTCACCAACCAGAACTACTACTAATTAGTAATTATACGTCTGGCTGCCTGCACTCTAGCTAGACGCGTGCTTGATTCAATTAAATTAACTAAAGCCTTTTTCAAAAGGAAATAAGTTGACGAAAACAACGTACGTGAGAGCAATTCTATAACTCGCCAGTTTTAATTTGAAGTACTGTTTCATCTCTATTATCAAGGCTAAAATGTGCACGTTCAGAATGTACTTAACTATTCAACGTATACTACTCAATTAATCAAGTACTTTTGCTTTAATGCAGTAGCCACTTGGCCGCAATAACCAGATTACATAATTTTCATATTGTTCGCATTTTCCTCTCTTTTTTCCCTTTCCATTTTCTTCTTAATCGATTTTGATATTGGTAGTGGCTAGTTTTCTCGTGGCAGTTGATCAGCTCAAATTTTAGTATGATGAGAGGAGGGATGATCTAGTTTGTCGACGTGTGTAGCAATCAGAATAGTTGCCACCTATAGTAGTTTTAGGCGTGCCATTTTGAGGCTATTTTTCGATTTTGCTCTCAAATATATAACGGCAAAGGCCTAGGGTGGGCCCAATACCATGGACATGGGGCCGTCTGACGCCCATTGGACGCTAGTGCTAGTCATTAGATCTCCATCCAACGGTCAGCGTTAGATCTTGAGACAATTTTTTATTTTTTGTTTTAGCATTTAAAAAACTTAAAAAATTTAATAAAAATCAGAAATACTCTCTAATCAATGTCAGGTCCCACATGTATTTTATTCGGATCAACATGACCAATATTTATTTTTTAAAACGTTTTTAAAGGATAACCTAGATGTATAAATGTTGTATATTAATATAAAAATATATGTGTGAATGGACATTCATTAGAGAATATTTCTATTTTTTACTAACTTTTTCAATTTTTTACATAACGAAATAAAAAAATTGTCTCAATCTCTAACGCTGGCTAGAAAGGAGGCGTGTTCGACGGGCGTCGGATGGCCCCCGCGTCCCAATACTAGAAAATTTATTTTTTTATATTTATTTTTATTCCTTTATGCAAAATTATATGTCGGATTAAAATTTAGACACAAATAGGCGCCGGTCGAACTTTCAATTAACGATAGGGTAGCTGTCGCACTTTGAAAGCACGATAGCTTGTTGAGAATACGGTTGCAGGAGAGACACTGCGCGTTAATTGAATTAACCATAGGCTCTCGTATGTACAGTAACGTTACAGAGTTTGAACTTCTTATATCTATTAACATTTCATACCATATCCAATTTACATGAAACAAATTTTAAAATTCATGTAAAATCCTAAAGAACCCATTTTTGAAACTTTCAATTTTTTATTTTTTTTGTAAATTTTGAATTTACACAAAAATTTGTATTTTAAATTTGAATTTTGAATTTTGAAAATTCAAAGTTTTAAAAATGGATTCTTTAGGATTTTACATGAATTTTAAAATTTGTTTCGTGTAAATTGGATATGGTATGAAATATTAAACTTCCAATTTTTAAAAAATTGTCGTGTAAATTCAAAATTCAAAATTCAAAAAAAATTTAAAAATTGAAAGTTTCAAGAATAAGTTCTTTAGGATTTTACATGAATTTTAAATTTTGTTTCTTGTAAATTGGATATGGTATGAAATGTTAATAGATATAAGAAGTTCAAACTCTGTAACGTTACTGTACATACGAGAGCCTATCTAACATCGCACAGCGTCTCTCCTGCAACCTATTCTCAGCAAGCTATCGTGCTTTCAAAGTGCGACAGCTACCCTGTCGTTAAATGAAAGTTCGACCTGCGCCTATTTGTGTCTAAATTTTAATCCGACATATAATTTTGCATAAAGGAATAAATATAAATATAAAAAAATCCCCAATACTATGGTGGTTGGGCCCAATACGAGCCTGAGGCATGAACTTGTTTCTTGTACTATTAGCTACTAGTAGTTGCTTCTCCGAGCCCTCTACCCACCTCTCTCCTTCAGGCTTTCTCCCTCGTGGGCTACGCCGCCCTGCGTCTTCCCCTTTTGTTGGGCCCCAAATCATCTGGCCACGCATCTCTCCTGGTGGGCCAACCCGAGCCGGGCAGGCCACCAGCACGTGGCCTCTCATGCTGCGCCAATCCTTTGGGCCTCTCTTTTCCACCTCTCCTTTCTCACCCGACGGGAGCCCAAGTGGCCCAATTGAACCGTGATAGCACCACTCTTCTATTTTCTGATTTCTTTAAAAGAGAAATAGGGATCCTTCACCTGTTCTCTATAAATTCATCCCACACCTCTGACTCCGGCGTTTCTTGTCTCTACAAATTTGTAAAATCCACATCTTAGTATATGTTAATTGTATTATCATTTTTTTATTCTGTGGTTATTTACTGTTGTGTCGATTTAATTACTACCACCAGCTCGTTCGTGCAAGAAAGAAGCAAACATCGACGTCGGAGACGTCTAGCACTAGCACGAACCCAGAGTCCTCGAAGGAAAGTCTTTCCCATAGCTCAATATTTTTTCTAAATTGTACCAAAACTGCTATGTTCATAGCCATGTCAGGGGCGGATCTAGGGGTGCCCGGTACGGCGGAGCACCCCCAGAAGTTTTGGTAACATGGGTTTATGTAATAGGTACCTTATAAAGTTTTTATAAAAGCTGAATGATTATAAGTCACATAGCTAATAGTAGCTCAATTGGATAAATTTCTTACTCTTAAATAGCTCAATTGGATACCTGTTCATGGGTAGCCTGACTTGGCAAGCTCGGCCTAGCCAAGCCTGACCGGTGAACCGGGCCGAGCTCAGCCTCGTTTTGAATCCTGAACGGAGGGCTGGGCTTGAACCTAAGAAAAATATGAATACAGTTGTGGTCAGACTAGGTTTCCAAGCTTCAATCTAGACTTTCGGTCGTCGGGTTGGTTTTTGAAACCCGATGCATCGGGTCAGGCTAGGCTTAGGCTTGGGCCTACAGGGCTTGGCTTTTCCAAACCCGTCCAAGAGCTTGATCAGGTCTATTCCATGAGAGAGGAGAGGGAATGAGCTATGAGAAAGAAGGAGAGAGAGTTTATGAGAGAGGAGAGAAGGGGAGAGTGGAGAGATAGAGATGTGTGTGAGGGAGTGAGAGATGCGATGAGAGAGAGGGGGATTGTGTGATAGAGGAAGAGATGGTGCAAGGGAGTTAAGGGATGGAGTGGATAGGATAGCCTGGATAGGGAGAGGAAGACGATTTTCATTGGCTCCATTTATCATTTTGTTCCTAATTTTAGCTTTTTAATGTACTAATGCTTATGTGTAATGAGTGGTGGATGATTTGGAGCTCTCCTAGCCTTCGGATTGGAATCCAATGTCTCTAGATCGTTCCTATCAAGAGCAACCCTTTTCATATTTTAGGGATTTTTGAAGCTATTTTAAATGAATTTTTTTTAGAGCAATATGAAAGGATTTTGAGGTGTTCTTGCATCAAATATCCATGCCCTTGTATGGCAATTGATCCTAGGTGATCCCGGTGCATGAATATTACCGACATGACTTAGTATGACGCACTTCTCATGTTAACAATCACCACCTATGCACATAACGTATTCAATGAAATGTCAAACTAGAGGAAAATTGTGATCTTTGTTGAGACCATGCTTGGATAAAAGGGGATTGGTGTGAGGCAGTATTGGAATCACTTATTTGTGTGTATTCACTCCCTCCTCTTGCCATCATAGCCAGGTTTTCAATTTCCCTACTTACCACTAACTATGAGGAGGAGGCCACGGGTATACAGTGGGAGCTAGGTCTTGTCACCCGAGAAGAATCGAGGAAGTTGGCAAGAGAGGGAGGGAAGGAGAAGAGAGAGTATGAAGAGGAAAAGTGGCTTGATTTGATCATTGATAAAGAAAAGTGGGGTAAAATGGTAAAGTCCAAAAGCAATGAGAAGATAAAGGGGCAACAAAGGGACCGAGTGTGGCATGAATCTAAGTTCCACAACTTAAAAATGTTGCACTTTTTTTCAAGTGGAGCATAGTTGGTCACCTGATTTATTTATTTTCATGCATATATCCAGATATAACAAGAAACAAGTAACAAGTAACACCAGATACATTTTTTATTTCGTTCAACATTTTTGAGGCTCTTTTCGCCATATTTATGACATTGTAATAAGCATTTGTTTTGGTCGTATGCATCCATAGTTGATGCAAATTAAAGGCCGGAAGTTCTCTTCTATTACCTAAAAAAACAAGTAACAAGTAACACCAGATGCATCCAGCCACTCACGTTTGCATATTAGCAACTCTTAATTGTCCTTGTACGCGTGAAATCATCCATAATATAAGGAAAATTGTGATCTTTGTTGAGACCATGCTTGGATAAAAGGGGATTGGTGTGAGGCAGTATTGGAATCACTTATTTGTGTGTATTCACCACCTCCTCTTGCCGTCATAGCCAGGTTTTAAATTATCCTACTTACCACTAACTATGAGGAGGAGGCCACGGGTATACAGTGGGAGCTAGGTCTTGTCACCCGAGAAGAATCGAGGAAGTTGGCAAGAGAGGGAGGGAAGGAGAAGAGAGAGTATGAAGAGGAAAAATGGCTTGATTTGATCATTGATAAAGAAAAGTGGGGTAAAATGGTAAAGTCCAAAAGCAATGAGAAGATAAAGGGGCAACAAAGGGACCGAGTGTGGCATGAATCTAAGTTCCACAACTTAAAAATGTTGCACTTTTTTTCAAGTGGAGCATAGTTGGTCACCTGATTTATTTCTTTTCATGCATATATCCAGATACAACAAGCAACAAGTAACACCAGATACATTTTTTATTTCTTTCAACATTTTTTAGGCTCTTTTCGCCATGTTTATGACATTGTAATAAGTATTTGTATTGATCGTATGCATCCATAGTTGATGCAAAGGCCGGAAGTTATCTTCTATTACCTAAAAAAACAATAACACTAGATGCATCCAGCCACTCACGTTTGCATGCTAGCAACTCTTAATTGTCCTTGTACGCGTGAAATCATCCATAATATACATAACACACTCCTTTAATTTATTTTACGGTTTTGCTCCTGCGCGGGCGCCTGCGTTCGCGCACCCGTGCGCCGGCGTTGCTGTGCCCGCTCGCCGCCGACGCCGCGCACACGCCGCCGACGCCGCTGCTGCGCTGCCGCCGACGCCGAGGACGCTGCCTGCACTCGCGGCCGCACGCAGGCGATGCCATGCGTCGGCACCGCTGCTCGCTCGCCGCCACAGCTGCTCGCCGGCGACACCGCCACTGCTGCTCGCCGCCGACGACGCTGCACCGCCGACGCTGGTGCTCTCTTCCTCGGCAAAACGTGGCGCCGTGCACGTTTTTATAGCTTACGGAGTTTTTTTCACTTCTTTTATATTGTTTTTTCAGTACTTCTGTACGGTGAAATTTCTGTATAATCGTACTGAAAAAAATGGGCGCCTGCACGAAACACAAAATGCAGGCGCCTGCACTGTAGTCGGTCCCTTTATTTTATTCATGTAAATTAATATTGTTGGTACAACAAGTAACCAGGCTTATTGATACATTCATTAGAACCATGACCATGTTTTGATATTTCAAACATATATAGATAACTAGAAGAGAATGATCACTGCCAGATGACAGCAATGGGGCTCGCCACCTTGTGCTGGCCGTCGCTCCACACGATTGAGCCGGACGTGTAATCTAAGTTGGCGGCGCGGTTTGCCACTGTCGTCAAGGTGATGGAAAACTCTTGAGTTGGGTGCTGCGTGTTGAACACCAGCCTCGTCGGCGTAACCGTGAGCGTAGTGCCAGGTGGGGCGCTGCTGCTCACACTGTAAACAGCGTTCACATTCCCTCCGACGTTTGTCACAGCACGGCGTTGCGTGACCTGCCATCCTGACCTCCGCATGATCGCCGAGAAGGCAGGATAGTTTAGATCTCCCACAGGACGTTGGCGACTGCGAGTATGGCAGTTGGTCGCTGTGTTGTCTCTCGTGAACATGGCAATCTGTCTTGACGTGTAGCCGAGGCCGCACAGGAAGGTGAGGTAGTCGTCGGCGGTGGCATTGTACACCAGGCCGGGGTCGAGGGCACGATTGGGGTCGACATGGCCCGCCCCGAGCTCGTATGGCCCGGCCGCCTGGCCACTCATGTTCTTGATGGCGCCACCGGCGTTGTCCACGGTGTACGCCGTCGTCATGATCGCCGACTTGATCGCTGCTGGGCTCCAGCGTGGTCGCGCCACCTTGAGCATGGCCGCGATGCCGCTCACATGCGGGCACGCCATGGACGTGCCGGAGATGGCGTTGAACTCGACACGCCTCGGGTCAGCGTCAAGACCCGTCGGTGATTTGGCTCCAGTCCAAGCCGCGAGGATGTTGACGCCGGGGGCGATCACGTCAGGCTTGAGGATCTCCGGTGCAAATTTGTTTGGCCCGCGGCTCGAGAAGCTCGCGACCCTTGGAGCAGAAGGGGATACTCGCCCGATGACAGTTGCGTTGAAGAAGGCCAACTTCGCAGTCGGGTTTGCCGTCGTCTGCGTGTAGTGGTAGATCTCCAAGGCGTCGTCTAAAACGACCGTGGAGGCTGGGAGGAGATGGGTGGATGCTGTAAGATCGGAAGCAAAGAAGATGGCACCGACGCCACCAGCGTCCTTCACGTTTGCTCCTTTCTCCGCACGCGAGATCCCCTGAGGACCGTTATCGCACAGGACGATCTTGCCGGCAACTTTGCGGGCATCAAGTTGCCTAGCTGCACACTCGGGAGAGCCAACATCACCACCAAACACTATTGGTTTCATCGTTCCGGCCGGGTTTTGGCCAGAATAAAATGAGGTGCCCACGAACGTCCTATTGTTCCCGAGAACTATGTGTGTTGGAAACTGACGGTCTATGGTTGATGCCCCTACAGTCAACAACCATGGCGCGAGATTGTTCGCCGTGTATTTCTTAGGACCGTCGTTCCCGGCGGAGGCAGAAACAACTATGCCCTTGCGGATGGCATTATACGTGCCAATTGACACCGGTTCATCGAAGAGGTTTGTTTTATTGCCACCAAGGGAGAGGGAGATAACGTCAACGCCATCCCTAATCGCTTCGTCGATCCCTGCGAGTGTGTCAGTGTCATAGCACCCTCCCTTCCAACAAACCTTGTAGACGGCAATGTGCGCGCGGACTGCCATGCCCATGGCGGTGCCATTGGCGAAGCCGAAGAGGCTGGCGTTTGGGACGGCGGCGCCGGCGGCGGTGGAGGCGGTGTGCGTGCCGTGGCCGTCGGTGTCGAGCGGCGACTTTGACTCTGCCTTCTGATTGATCGGGCCCTTCTCCGTCTCGTACCCTCGGGAGAAGAACTTGGCGCCGACGAGCTTGTTGTTGCAGTAGGCGGTGGCGTCGAACCCTGCCGCCGACACGCAGCCGCCGAGGAACTTGCGCGGCGGCCGCGGGAAGGACGGGTCGGCGGCGAACGATGCACGGTCCTTGGGGTACACGCCAGAGTCGATGACCGCGATCACCGCCCCCTCGCCGCCTCTCGACTCCATGACGAGCCTAGAAGACGAAGCTGGCGAGAGGTGGAGGAACGAGGGGGTCAGTGTGGTGTACAGCTCCGAGCGCTTGTCGCGGACGACGGCGAGGACAGAAGGCTGGGCCTGGAGGTGCGCGGCCTGAGCCGCCGTCAGCCGCGCCGCGAAGCCGCTCATAGCGTGACTGTACGAGTAGACGAGGCTCGGCGCTGGCTGGCTGATGTGCGCGGGGAGGAGCTCGCCGAGGAAGGAGGTGTACGCGTGCGCGAGGTCGTCACTGGTCGCATGGAGTGAGGCCGGAGGCGCGTGGGTGTGCGCGACGTGCACGATGTAGGTACGGACATCGTGTTGCTGATCCAGGCCTACCGATGTCGCCACCATTACGGCAACAAGAAAGCTCAAGCCTATAAGCGTCTTGCCGGCCATGGTGGCAGAGACCATGATCGGCGTTACGTGCTGCATGATTGCCGGCCATGGTGCCGTATATATATATAATATACACACGATCGAGCTAATTAAGCACTTGCTCGATCATGACTAAGTAGAATGGTTGTTATAATTAAGTAATTAACGCTGCTAGATTATGATGGACATATCGTCCTTGATTGAAAAAGGTCGAGTTTTCGTTGGGCGGCTGACTTTTCTGCTGGAACACCACTGTTGCTTCAACGCTGGTGCCGTATGTACATGAACAGGAGCAGCAGGGACGACTTCTCTACTCGCGCTATGGCTCAAAGGACCAGTTGAAGTACATGCAGTACCATTTTGAAGTTTACGTAAAACTTGTGGCGTCACGCTAACAACAGGAGTACCACTTTGAAGTTGATGAAAAACTAGCAGCGTGAATTAATCATGCCGGCACTGTACACAGTACACGTACCCATGCATTTCATTATTATTTTTTTATAATGAAATTACATCACGCTAGCTTCTACACATCATAAGAGCTAGGTACAAAAGTTTTACGATTTTATACTACAAAATAAAATACTAGTTGTAAAAGAAAGTTTGGAAGGAAATGAACATAGCCAAACAACACGTGCAGAGTCTATTTTTAGTTCTCCAACGAAAACGATTACTAAAGCAACCCATAGGCACTACTTTCAAATGTTCACATGCCTTAATCATAGTTGATCGCTTCTCATCCTTCTAAAGTGATACTCATTGGCATTGCTACTCCGAAGATGTCCTGATGAAGGAAACACCTCTGTTCATTAAAAAAAACATCTTTGCATTTGTCAAGAGTCATATATTTTCGCAGAGCCAAGTGGATAAAAAAAAGAACATGCATGCCAACCAAAATATTTTTTTTTCATCAAACCACTAACTCCTAAAAGTCCTCCTCATATGTTATATACTTTGAGGTGCACCTAAATCTAGAGCTATATGAACAACTAGGGACATTCAGCGCACCCTTGTGTGTTGTGTACTTAATTGTGTTCGTATCTAGGCTGACTGTATGGATGTTAACTAATATAATCAAATATTACAAGGAAGACGAAAAGAAACCCAACAAAGGTCAATAAGGTTCTTTCCCTGATCAAGGCTAACAAACTTGACCATTAGACAAAAGCTAGAAATGATAACTCAATCTAAGAGTGAATGGCCTCGATTCAGCCAAAATGCCTAATTGAGATATAGATACATGCAAGTGAGGTTTGAACGCTTGGGCTCTTGCCACTACTATGGAACGGGCGTTCAGTCCCGGTTCGGAACGGGCTTCAGTCCCGGTTCGGAACGGGCTTCAGTCCCGGTTCTTGAACCGGGACAGCCTTTGGAGACTGATGTCTGCTGGGCATCAGTTCAGGTTACAGGAACCGGGACAAAATCTCTCCTCGATAGGCCAGCCCCGAATACACGTGGAGCGGCAGCTGGGCTATCAGTCCCGGTTTTAGTTACCAACCGGGACTGAGATGTGCGCACGTGGCGATGCTCAGGAGTGGCCGCTGGGGACTCTATTGGTCCCGGTTGGATGCTCCAACCGGGACTGAGGTGTATACAGTATATTTTTTGAATGTTATGCTTATTTAGTCACAATTAACTAAACCACATTTAACACAGATGCACAACTGGTTGATAACTAAAATCGAAATAACATTCAATATTACAACAAATATGTATTTTTTTAGGGAAACCAAACCATATATTACATCAGACCGGCTCTGGGAACGGTCAAACAATTAGAATATTCAGAGTTTACAGGAAAATCATCCAGCCATACTGCTGGTCATTTACACTTGCTCCCAATTTGGCAAGATCATGAGCTAGCGTATTACATTCACGGTGGCACCCATTTTTTTACTTTGATTCAGATTTCCGGTAACACTTCATTGGACAACATCATCAAACTATCTTGGGCTATTGACTCTATGTCCCACTGTGTCACCGTAATAACTTCGTATAGCATACATTATACGAAGTTATGACGTTATCGAACTTAGCGTTGTCCTTTCTGAGATCATTGTATTGTATCATGCCTTTCCACCAGCGTTGACCCTAGCAGCCTCCTCCTACAACCCAAATTAAACACTATTATTTAACAAAAACAGTAGAAATGGCAACATGCCAGTTTGGCAGGTCTTGATTATGTACAACAATAAAGAAAATGAAAAATCAAGATAATAATGAAAAAAAACAAAACTAAAAGGCTAGCCAAGTAAGAAATGGATCACATGCTAGTCAAGTAAGAAATGAATATGAAGAACTCCCACATATTTAGTATTTAAAATTTGCGGCGCCACTTTAATAACACCACCAAGCCCACAACAGAACAGATATATAAATTTGATCTTTACCTTCTTTCTTCCAGATTTCCTCAAGAACATAAGCAGGGGAAGGACAGTTCTCAAAAATTGATCTATAACCTTCCAGGCCCAAAGACTCCAGGACTCCAGGCCATGAAATATTCAATCTGCTCCTTTGTTAAACAACAAATATGTATTAGGTAGCTAGCTATACATAAGTATCATATAATGTACACAGTGCACATACACTTTTTATCGGGATCTTTTACGTGCATCGCTGCTCGATGGTTGGCTAGTATTTTTGAAAGGCTCCGAAATCTTATTAACAAAAGGGTGGTGATGCTCGCCCATCGGATTTATGCACTCATCTAAAAGGAAGCCGACGATTTGCTCTTGAATTGATTTGACACGCACTGGCGATAGTTCTAGACCTTTTTCCAAACCTTTTTTCACCAACTTTAGGGGAATCTATCATTAAATAGAGAATTAACTTATCAATCTTTGAAACTATAGAAAATGTCTGATGTAGCTAGCTAGGCGTTATTAAGGTAGTAATTATATATTACTCACCCCAAAACCTGTATTTTTTCTTGTGTACTCAGCGGTGCCCCCGATGAAGTTGTGCATCATCTCGTACACATAGTATCCGCATAAATTATGTCCATGTGGTTGATGCAAGACCTATGGTGGAAGAGTTGAAATCGTCAAATAGATGCATGGAAATTACGTTAACAAAATACTCGTAATATGATATACATACATATTTAGCGAGGTACAACTCAAAACGTGCCCTGAATGTTCCCATGGTTTTCTTACGGGACGTTGCGAAGGCACTGCACATTTGATTACAAGTTATATATAATTGAGTTTGTTTGATATGGAGAAACAGAACTAGTAAGATATGAATGGAAGAGCAATGTACCGGTTGAGCACGGCGATGAAGTTTTTGTACTTTTCAACTGGTCCCCTTTTCGAGTCCATGACCGTGATTTTGCTATGATTTAGCTCTATACTAAAAAGGATCCAGTGAAAGCTGCACATATATATGTCAACGCGGTTTACTAATTAGTTCCAACAGTGTGTTAACAAAATGAATTAAAATAAGGCGGTACGAGCACACGTACCTAAATTCGTAGGGTAGAAGTATATATATTTTGTGTCGTTGTGCCATTAGCCCTTCGTAAAGGGTGGTCTCTGTTGTTTGTGGGGTTAGGTTAGCTACCATCTCGTTAATGACCAATGGGTCAAGAAAGCCAAATTCATGGATTCCCTCCATTAGGCATCTTTTTATATCCATTTTACGTAAGGAAAAATTATTTAGGCCTCGAAGTTAGTATAGTATACCGGCGGACACGATCGAAATTTACAAACAATACACTTACAGAGACCAACAAGTCATCATGGCAACGTCGGCCGCAAATCCCTGATATAGTTCATACAGAACCTCCCATTCAATCATGAAATCAAAGTCTCCGCGGTAGAAATGGTGTTGCTTGAAGACGACGGCGATCATGTCCATACCATTGTCGGTTGCGCGCAAATACCAATCATGGAGTTGCCGCATCTTCATTGTTAGCCGGGGAAGCTCCTCACACCTTACGACCGATCCACCTTTCATATATTTCCATTGTACCTCTGCAAATGGGATGTCCTTAAGGCCTAAGACCATTTCTGCATCAAGCCCAGCTTCAATGTAGAAATTCCTTTACGCATCCTCTTCTGGAATCTGCTCCTCTGATGTTCCCTTCTCAGATTCCTTACGCAAGATGCGCTCGTAGTCTGATACAGATGGTCTTTCTCGTATGTCGATCTTATCCTTCAACGATAAGATACACCTCTTGCCTTTATGCCATACGTCCGTACCAGGTTGGACCCTCGGTGGAGATGGTTTCTTCGCAAAATGCGTAGGCGTGTCGCCGAGCCGTAGAGTTGGGCGCTCGTGGTGCTGGCGTAGGCGTGTAGCCGAGTGGCTTGTCGCCGAGCCGTAGACATGGAGCCGTAGGCATGTCGCCGTACCGAGCGCTCGTGGCGCGCGATGGCATACAACCGAGCTGAAAACTTGGACGCTCGTGGTGCGAGCGTAGGCGTGTCGCCGAGTAGCATGTCGCCGAGCCGTATACTTGGAGGCGTAGGCGTGTAGCCGTACCGGGCGCTCGTGGCGCGATGGCGTATAGCCGAGCTGGAGACTTGGGTGCTTATAGCGCGGGCATAGGTGTGTCGCCGAGCCGTAGACCTGTAGGCGTAGGCGTACAGCCGAGTGGCGTGTCGCCGTGCCGTAGGTGTGTAGCCGTACTGGGCGCTCATGGCGCGCGATGCGTACAACCAAGCTGGAGACTTAGGAGCTCATAGCGCGGGCATAGGCGTGTCGCCGAGCCGTAGACCTGTAGACGTAGGCTTGCAGCCAAGTGGCGTGTCGCCGTGCCGTAGACTTGGAGCCATAGGCGTGTAGCCATACCTGGCGCTTGTGGCGTGCGATGGCGTACAACCAAGCTTGAGACTTGGACGCTCATAGCACGGGCATAGGCGTATCGCCGAGCCGTAGACCTGTAGGCATTGGCGTGCAGCCGAGTGGCGTGTCGCCGTGCCGTAGACTTGGAGCAGTAGGCGTGTTGCCGTACCGGGCACCCGTGGCGCGCGATGGCGTACAGCCAAGCTGGAGACTTGGAACGCTCATAGTGCGGGCATAGCCGTGTCGCCGAGCCGTATACCTGTAGGCGTGCAGCCGAGTGGCGTGTCGCCGTGCCGTAGACTTGGAGCCGCAGGCGTGAAACCGTACCGGACGCTCATGGCGCGCGATAGCATACAGCCACGCTGAATAATTGGACGCTCGTGGCGTGGGCATAGGCGTGTCGCCAAGCCGTAGGCTTGCAGCCGTACCGGGCGCTCATGGAGCTCTATAGCGTACAGCTACGCTGAATACTTGGGTACTCATGGCGTGTAGCCGAGTAGAGGTAGTCGTTCAAATCTCGATCAACACCGAACAGCACTCGTCGTGGTCGGTGTTGAAGAGCACATGCCCGCCAAGGTCTCGTCCGTGGTCGACGGAGTCGGCCGTAGTCGTAAAAGATCTCCACGCGGTTGGTGTAGCTTGTCGAAAGTCGATGAAAGTCCTCGCTGGTTTTCAACGTCCCACGAGATGTGGCACGATCAATCCTTATGCCGTGGCTAGCATCAACGAGCTTTACGAGCTCGTCGAAATTCGCGACCTCTGTCTTCAAACAGGCGCCACTGTCACATCTGAACTCGGATTTAGGTGTTCTTGGATTCGTTGGAAAGTTAACGAGATAAGATTTCTAACACATGATATATCACCCTAAAACTCCTTCCGAGTCAATGGGAAATTGCGACACAATTTGCGTTCAGGTTCTAAACGAAAACACATCGCACCTTCTTCTCACGTTCACCTTGCGGTTGATGAAGCCGTCGTCGTACAACTGACACTATGATCGTCGATTCCGAGTGATTTGCTGCTGATGACGGTCACCTCTTTCTCTATTGGGTCCTCACCGTATCCGAGTCAGGAATTGAGCCCCCGGGTGCACTACTCATTGGTAGGCGGCGGCAGCGTTCCCCATACGACCGGGAGTCCTAGTGAAGCGCTGTTGAATTCTCTCCTGGATCGGATCTTGTCCGAGTCCGAAAGAGTGGATCTTAATGTGTTTTGTTGAGTTCTCACCGTATCTGAGTCGAGGATTGAGCCCCCGGCACACCACTCGGGAGTAGATGGCGATGGCGTTCCTCGACCCGAACGAGAGTCGAGACGAAGCGATGTTCTCCTCAGACTAGATCAGATCCGAGTCCGAAAGAAGTGTTGGTCGTCGATTATTTGGAGAAGCTTCTTACTGATCCTTGATGTCCTTAGAGGTGTATCACGGCATATCCGCATGCCGCAGCCTCCGCAGATGGGTTTTACAAGCTTGCCGAGATTGGCGATCTTCCCTATAGCCTGCCTTCAAACGGACTTTCCGGACACATCCGAACTCCGTTTTGGGCGTTCTTGGGCTTCACGAAAAGCTGGTGAAATTATCTTTCCAACGCATCCAGTCGCATCCCGAAATTCCTTTTGGATCAACGGGAATTAAAGAAACAAGATGACGTCCAGAATCTCCAGAATATATATATATATATATATATATATATACGTAATAACTTCGTATAGATATATATATATATATAGATTTACTATACTACACCTAGGTGTAGAATAGCTAATTCTACACCCAGGACTAGCCCATCCCGAAACGGACCACCTGGTCCGTGGTCCAGCCTATAAAACCCGGTCAAATCCATTCTACATAACAAGGCTGATAGCTTAACGCTTCATGAAGAAGCTTATTCCCTGGTCAAGGTATTCCTTTAGATGTATCTCATTATCGGTAGTACTCAACTTAAGTTTAGAGTGAAATTTGGATTGAATGATGTTGTTACTGAATATATGTATAAGAGACTTGGATTCGGACTTTGAATGAAGATACTTGATGTATCACTATCCAGTATCAAGATAGAGTAAATAGAAACATATGTGTAACTCTGAAAGTCACTATATAAAATGAAGAAGAGAATTAAAACAAGCATATTCATACTTGAAGTATGGTTTTGAATTAAAAAACTTAGTTAAAACTAAGCACTGCTTAGACTTGCTGCTCGAGCATTCCCCTCATAGGATCCTAATGCACCAGGCGATCTATACTCCGAAGGTTTTTTGAAAGGTTTGGCTTTGACAAAATCTATTCATCTAGAACCCCTATGATAGGGAGGTCTTTGTAGAAAGATAAAAACCCCTTCCGATCCAAGGAAGAGGGGAAGGAATTCTTGACCAGAAAGTCTCGTATCTAAGTGCAATAGGAGCACTTATGTATCTTACAAAGAGCACACGGCCTGATATAGCATTTGTTATGAATAGGGTGGTGGGCATTCGGTATTTTTGGTATTTTGGTTCGGTATTTTCGGTATAAAAAGAAATTCGGTATCCAAGAATCGACTACCGAAATTTGTGGGAAAAATTTTACTACCGTACCGAATATACCGAATTAATTCTGTTCGGTAGTTCGATATTTCCGAAGTTAGCCACATATAGGGAATATCCACCTATTGTTAATCCCCAGCAAGAAGAAAAGATCCATGTATTTTTCAATCACCCGTCAGATCACTAAATAAAAAGAGGACAAAGTACACACAAAAGTTGAGAAGGATTGATACAGATACATTGCATTAACATACGGATGGATTTGTCCAAAAGAAGAATGAGTATGGATCGAAGCTTCATTGAAGATGGAGATTCCAACCTAGAATACAATCAAAGATTCAAAGTATGAACGGTATTTGTGGCAGCCCAAAAGAACCAAAGCACTGACTCGAATCCAAGCATCCAACTCAATGCCGTCAAGCAAGAAAGAGATCGATGGGGACTAGATACTGGCGTAAGCCAATGGCGGAGAGCTCTTGCTTGGCCTTCTGGGAGATGGGTAAGCTGCTGAGCTTGGTGAGAGCATTCTCCATCCTTCGCGGTGCGGCGCACGGCCACCCACCCGACGGCTCACTCAACGACACTGCCCTGTGTGGACGCTGCCTAGGACGGAGCCGGGTAGACGACAGGGGAGACCGGAGAGCAGAGCAGCAGCGCCTTGATAGAGCAGAGCAGCGCGTCGGCCGCCGGTGGATGTAGAGGGGGGCGGCTTTTGCAAGCTCTGGTTCCTACTTCCTGGGGTTTGCAACTTTGCAAGAGAATGTGACACCGACGCTGGAGACCGAAGCGGCGGCTGGATGGAGAGTGCCGAAGTGGTGGGTGGAGGCATTTGGCTGGGCCGTCGGCCGTTCATTGTTTGGACGAGCAAGGGAGGCCAGAAGCCCAAAGCAATTAAGTGATGCTAGGTAGTTTCGGTATTTCGGTTCCTAGCCAACCGATACCGAAACCGAACGGAAAAACCGAACATTCTGAAAATGGCTACCGAAAACAAAAAAAAAATGATTATTTCGGTATTTTTGATTTGGTTCGGTTTTACGGTTTCAGGATTTTTTTCCCACCCCTAGCCGTGAACATGTTGGCTCGATACAGTGCATCACCCACGAAGAGGTATTGAAACGGAATAAAGGTTATCTTTCGATACCTCCGTAGAAGCATTGACCTTGACCTATTTTATAGGAAGAACCAATATATGAATATTGTTGGTTATGCCGATGTTAGATACCTTTCGAACCTGCATACTGGTAAATCATAAATTGGGCATGTCTTCCTATGTGATGGCACTGCAATAACATGGAAGTCGTCTAAGCAGACGCTGGTGGCCACGTCCACTAACCATTTGGAGATCATTGCATTATATAAGTATCTCGTGAATATGCATGGTTGAGAATAATGGTGAAACATATCCTACAATCATGTGGATTACCTATTGAGCAAACCACACAATTATCTATGAAGATAATGCTGCTTGTGTTGCACAAATGCAAATGGGTGTGAAAAGTAATCTTATTAAGCATATCGACC
>SPJY01015242.1:662870-747788 GCA_005191435.1 Raddia distichophylla
TTCATATATAAAAGGAAGGCATACCTAGATTCTACACAACATCTAATGTGGCCTGGTGGGTAGTGTGTGCTTCAACAAGCAAGAGGTGCATGGTTCAAGTCCCATGTTCAACATTTTTTTTGAAATATTCAAATTCTCTATTTTTATTTCGGCCGAAATTTCGGGAAATCCGGAAATTTCGCTGGCCACCGAAATTTAACCAAAACCGAAATTTAAATCCCTGGCTGAGAGGGAGCTGCGGAGGGAGAGGGAGAGGGCGGAGCAAAGGGAAAAGGAGATAGAGGAACGACACAGGAGAGAGCTCCAAGACTTAAGGATACAGATGGAAATGACCAAGAGCGGCTCAGGAACGGTGGGAAAGAGAACAGATGCAAAGGTGGATAGAGTTCACAACCTGCCATTAAGGGGGCAATTTCGAGCAGGTATTCCCTCTACACAATTCATACCCTCGTTTATTTGTATTAACACTACATTGCTCGCGAATGTGTAGGGTGGGTCGAGCAGGCATGCTGTTGAAGGTGGCGTTGGTTACACACCTTATGTAGTACCACAGCCCATTGTTCAGCCTCAAGATGTGGTAAGAGTTGGTGTTTCATCATTAACTTATGTAAAGCGTATTTTGAATCAAATGTCATATTCTGCGTGATTGCAAGGCTCTGCTCCGTCAAGTCAGGCTCATGGAGTCGACCAGGAGGCTCAGCGTGAGTGGGCGGATGCAGGGAATGACGGGTTTCTAAACCTACTAACTACCACCCCTTCGCTCTTCCCTGCACCGGACAGCGCTCCTTCGACCTTCCCTCCTACTGATGGTACTCCTTCGATCTTTCCTGACCCAGATAGAGCTCTGTGACGGACGAACGGATGGATGAATGTGTACTTTTGTCGATGTGGATGTATATATATGTTAATTACTTGTGCGATATGGAACGATGTGTTTGTGCGATATGTATGTGCTATGTGATATATGATATGTTTGTGCGATATGTCTTTGCGATGTACTATATGAATGTGGGATGTGGAACTGAATCTGGATATATATATATTTATGTGTGTGTTTTCTGTTTTGAAAAATTGTGTCAATTGGAATTTCAAATGTTTTTTTTTCTGAATTAACTATATCCCGAGGGCCGTAGAGGCCCTCGCAAAAAATGAATCCAGGGCCAAGTATTCGCAAGAGCTATACAGCCCTCGCCATAATGCAGCGGGCCAATTATTCATGAGGACTTCGTAGCCCTCGCGAGTAAGGGGCCGCCACATGCCAGGGCCACATGAGGGCTAGCTGCTCGGCCCTCATCATAAAGCGACGGTTGCAGGTATACGCGAGGGCTTTCTGGTAGCCCTCGCTTTTACTTATTCACGAGGGCCTAGCCCTCGTGTTTCTTTGTTATTTGCGGGGGAGCAAATGCGAGCACCTTTTTGCGAGAGCTAGCCCTCGTGAATCCAGTGGGGTGGGTGGTCGCTGGCATGAATGCGCCGCGTCACGGCCGGAGAGGAGGGAGGAGAGGACTTGATTCCTTTTTTGGGACTTTTGCAAAAGAGAAAGGAGAGAGACTAAGATGGAGAAGTTTTGCAACTTAAAGGAAAAGCCGCTCTATTCTTTAAGCTCGCTCAAAGGTAGGTCTAAAGACTCTAAAAACAAGTTAAATGAAGTGGGTTATTTGCTAAAACAGTGTTCATCTTTCAATAAAGATAAATATGCAAATGAACAAATAATGAAAAATATTTAGGCAGTAGTCAAATTTGTAGGCACGGCCTGGCGGCCCTGGCCAGATCGGCGAGTTGCGTCTGTAGTCATGCATCTCTGTGCGTGCATCTCAATAACATATCAGGAAAAGAATAAAAGAAAAAAGTCAGAATGCATAGTAGTTGACAAGAGAAGGAAGAATAATTTAAGACATGCATGGCCAGAAATTCTTTGCAGCTTGCGCCGTTGCACGTCTGACCGGGAGAGGACTACATGTCTATAGTGTTGCTCACCACGATTGAAACAGCACAAATAACTATGTAAATTATAACGTCAGCAACTGCATCACATAGAGTTGATCATCAGTATATATAGAGTTCCATATCGCACACATCTTCTCATCCCTGCAGCTTCCCCGTGGAAGAACAAGGCTAGGCACCTCGCTTTTGCTCTAGATCCTGCACTGTTAATAGAGCAAGAGCCTAGGTGATCATTAAGATCAGCTGTCAGTCAAGATGGTGAGGCTTAACCTAGCCGTGATCTGCTGCTGCGTCTGCGTGCTGGTCGCCGGCGCGGCGCGATCGGCGGCCGGCGAGCTGACGGTGGGGTACTACGACGGCAAGAACTGCAGCGGCGTGGAGGCCATGGTGAGGCGGGAGGTGGAGAAGGCCCTCGCCGCCGACCGCAGCAACGGTGCCGCCCTCGTCCGCCTCTACTTCCACGACTGCTGGGTCAATGTAAGCGCATGTTTATACCTGAGCGGCCATGCATGCGCGTTCGTTCTTGAGGCGCATGAATTTCGGAGTATAGAGACACTGACATGAAAAATCCTGCCACGAGTGAAATCCATGCCGGTGGTAGAATTGTTTGTCCTGATCATAAGTTGTGGAAGTACGAGTTCTAAATGTTAGTGCATGGCTGGCATTGATTAGGGTTGTGATGCATCTGTGCTCCTCGATCGGACAACCTACAATCCCCGTCCGGAGAAGACAGGCTGGGTCAATGTAAGCGCATGTTTATACCTGAGCGGCCATGCATGCGCGTTCGTTCTTGAGGCGCATGAATTTCGGAGTATAGAGACACTGACATGAAAAATCCTGCCATAAGTGAGATTCATGCTGGTGGTAGAATTGTTTGTTCTGATCATAGGTTGTGGAAGTACGAGTCCTAATGTTAGTGCATGGGCTGGCATTGATCAGGGTTGTGATGGATCTGTGCTCCTCGATCGGACGGCCTACAATCCCTACCCGGAGAAGACAGCCGTCGGCAACATCGGCCTTCGCGGCTTTGACGTGGTTGAGACGATCAAGAGCAAGCTCGAGGCCGTCTACCCTGGCATGGTCTCCTGCGCCGACATCATCGCCTTCACGGCCCGCGACGCGGCGAGGTACCTCAGCAACGGGCACATCGACTACGCTGTCCCCTCCGGCCGCAAGGACGGCGTCACCTCGATCGCCGACCTCGCCGATGCCACACTCCCTGGCTCCACCTTCTCCTTCGACAACCTCAAGAACAACTTCGCCGCCAAGGGATTCGATGTGGAGGAGCTCGTCGTCCTCTCCGGCGCACACTCCATCGGCGTCGCTCACTCCCCGTCCTTCCAAGACCGCCTCGCCGCGCCTGCCGACCAGATCGACCGTAGGTACCAGGCAGCACTCAACTACGCAGTCAAATACCAAAAGAGGTCGGTGGTGCATAACAATGTCCGCGACGAGGACTCCGGCTTCAAGTTCATTGCTGGCTACATCCCCGCGACGGGGAGCAATGGTGGTGGCGGCGACCTGGACAACTCCTACTACTACAACAATCTCGTTAACAAGGTGCTCTTCAAGTCCGACTGGGTGCTGCGCACCGACTCCTTCGCCGCCGGCAAGCTGGTAGAGTACAGGGACAATGCAACAGAATGGGACTCCGACTTCGGCGAGGCCATGGTGAAGCTCGGCATGCTGCCTGGCGAGGGCAAGTACTTCGAGATCAGGAAGAAGTGCAGCGCCACCAACCAGCCGAGCTACTAGACACGAAACACGATATTCCTCGCGTCGTTTGGTTTATGGATCAGTCTCTTTGGAGCGATTTCTAAATTTTGATTTGTTGATATTGTTTTGTTTTTCTCCTAATTTCCATGCTTTGGAATTCCTATTCTTTTCCCACCGCTTAATTTTCCAGTATTTGGAATATTTTGTTGTGTGCGTACGTAATGACTATTCTGCGCTTAAGCAAAGCACATATGTACTGGGAATTTTTGATAATGTAATAAACTTTTTGTGATATATATGCTTGATAAATCTTGGACTTGATATGTTTTTCTATATAAAGATAGAATTCCAGCCTCTACGTTCGGAGACATACACGCGCGCGTGGCCATTACCTTCACTATATATATTTCTTCTCTTTACTGTAAAAAAAGTCTAACGCCAAGGGTGTTTCACCGTGGGATCGATGAGTTCGTCATCCTCTCAAGAATAGTTCTAGGAGTTGGAGGTAACAACGCTAGGAGTCGCCAGTTTTCACGCTATGAGAACCTAGGCGCTAATAGCGGTATTTATCCCGCTATAGCCGCTAAATATGCTTGATTATTTAGCTGTGCTAAATGAAGTGGGCTGCCCAAAACTGCCCCCACAATTCCCTGGCCCAGCCCAAAACGAGCTCTACGTAGCAACTGGAGTTACCCTAGCCATTCCCCACACCATCCCCCTCGACATCTTCTCGCTGGCGGCGCTAGCGGCGACTGGAGGCGGCGCCGGCACTAGACTCTGACCGGCGGTGCGGCTGTGACGGGCTCACCGACGGTGACGGCTGGGGGCGGCTACGGCTGCACCCGACAGCTTGGGCGACGGCTGCAACCGGCGGCGATGGCTGTGACCGGCGGCGGCGGCTGTGACCGGTTGCTTCATCCCCTGCTGCTTCGCCCTGACAAAGATGGAATATCATCACAGAGGAAATCAACATCACAAGGTAAAAGGAAGAGGATTGTGCGCAAGGAAGAAGAAAATCAAGAGCCTAGAAGCTTTGATGCGTGATGTGCAACCTGCTTCTGCTTCATCTTTTGAATCAGATTCTTCTGATGGTGATAAGTCTCCTTGTGTGTCTGATGATTCCGGAGATGATTAGATGAGTAAAATGCACTATTGTCTCCATGGTTTTAGTTCCTGTTTGAGTGTGTCTTTGATGCAATTCAGTCAGTTCACTATGGCTTCACTGCATATTTTAGACTTTAGTTCATGCTTTAGACTTTCAGTCCCGTATTAGTCTTTTCAGTCCATGTTTCATGTTTCAGAAATCATACTTTCAGTTGACTATGGTTTCAGTAATCAGTATGCTGGACTTGTACTGTCCAGATGACATGTTCTATCTGTATGACGTATGGTATTATGGCTTGGATGAAAGCAGTGCGTGCTGCATGCTAATTGCTTAGTGATTAAAAGTTTTGCACTTTTGCTTGACATGTTTTATACTTTTATGTGTATTGTCCTGGACAAGTTGATTTGCTTTGTTAATTGTTATGCACTTATGCAAAGTAATGGTCCTAGATGCTCTTGTTTTTTCGTGTATAACAGATTGTATATATATACTACATCACTGCTTTTTGCCATTTTTTTTCCAAAACCGCTAAAGGTCTTAGCGGGGGCTATAGCTGGCTATAGCCTTCCTTAGCTGCTGGATGGGGCAACCGCTAAATCCCATATCCGGTTATTTAAAACATTGGTCGGGAGCAACGTCGGCGGCGCGGCGAGCTCGCTGAGAGGAGAGGGGTGGCTGGAGATAGAAGATGACGCAGGCGCCGTTGGATCACGATGTTGATCTATGTGCGCAGTTGGATCACGGCGAGACGATACGACCGTTGATCGCCACTTAGGGGCTTAGGGCACCGGGGCTGGGTTTGGTGCTGACATGTGGGCCCTAGTGGTCAAAGAGAGAACATATGCTGAGGCAGACATGTGGGTCCCAACGAAGAGGTTCAGGGGTATTTACAAAATGGCTAAATATTTATAAAATCACAGGAAATTTTAGGATACTTAAAAAAATATGAAATAAATTTCTACAAATCTAGAAAAATGAGGAGAATCTAAATATTCAATAAAAGTTGATATTTTATGGGATACATTCTCCTAGAAAAATGGAAGAAAGGTTTTCTCTATTTGGTTAAAATAGGAATTGATTTGGAAAATCCAAAATGGAAGGGAGAGACTAGTCCGCCCTTGACCTTGAGCAACGCTATCATGATAGTTGTACACTCTGCTAAGGTTGAGCGCTTTACCCACGAGATAGGATTTCCCGGGCCAAAGGGTCTTCCTGATAAGGCTGTTGGCAATCTTCCTCCTAATCCGGTAACCCCGCTCCCAACAACACGAAAGTGGGTACCATTGGCCTCAGCTTAGTACCACACTCGACTGGCTGCGGGTTGCACCATTGGCCTCAGCATAGTACAACCTAAGACCATTACCCTTATTATAGTCCCATTAGATGGGCACCGAACAAGAATTTCAAAAGCTACTAATTAAGCCAGGGCCTGCCCATACAATCACTCGATGGTTGCACTGTAATACTTAGCTCAACTAACTCAAGGACTCGGTCCTTAGGGAATAAGGGTGGATCCCGCACTGGGCCCGATCTCGTGAAACATTGGCCTCACCATAATACACACCACCATGCATCCAGCCACCCTAATCAGGTTTTGCAAAATACATTTATCCTGATAGTTCCCCACTATCATCTACACCCATTTTGAAAGTGGCAGACACATTTGTCTTTTCAAAACACACGCAATTCATCATCATCATAGTTTAAACAGGTGCAAATAGGGACATCGCAATTCTAGCGAGAGCGAAACCTAATTTCAATGGAGGGCTATAATATAAGACTTTATGTTTTGTCCTATGGCAGCAAGGAATGTTTTAATACGAATGAAATAAATATTTGAGGATATCTGCTCTAAGTACATAGCCATTTTTACTTTTAACATACATGCACCTTTCAGAAACATCTAAAAATGCAATATAAAACAGTAGGTGGCAAAGATCAACACTTGCCTTGGTTATCAAAATCAACACCGGCCCCTGCTATATCGGCGATGTCAATAAAATTCGTATCTAGCATATGAAAACCCAAAAATAAATACAATGCGAGAAATAACAAAAAATACATGAATGCAAATGCTCATGAAAAGTTACAAAATAGTACATCTCAAATTTATAAACATTGTAAAATTGGTTTCAGAATTTTTGAATCTATAAAATGAAAGGTGTGAAAAATATAAAGATTAACTACTACACGAAAATGATTAGAAATCAAAGTAATTTAGAAAATTATGAAAAATTACAGGAAAGTAGATATGGACCTAGCATGTTCACATAAATTTGTGTGACATCAATTTGGGCATCGGATGAATTTTTTGGTGACTATTGGAATATTGAAATTTTTATGCACAGAATGCATTGACAGGCTGCTAGCAAGCTTTGCTGTGGCTGGCAAGGAAGTATCATGCGGCTGTGTCATAAACAAATATGTTTATAACCGGTCTCACCCAGAAGGATACTTTGCCCAGTGTGTTGGCACAAAGGAGGTGATTGAGTTTTTCGTCAATTACATTAGTGATTTGAATTCGATTGGTGTCCCTGTATCACGATATGAGGGGAGGCTACAGGGAAAAGGAACTCTAGGGAGAAAAGAATCCTCCTGCAGAGCTCTAATGTAATTTAGACAAGCACATTTCATTGTATTGAAACAAGCAGTTTTAGTGGCTTAGTATGTTAGTGATCATGAGAAGATTCTATGAGACCAATACCCAGGGAAGTCAGATATGTGGATCGCAAACAAGCTAGTGGAGAGTTTCGTCTGTTGGCTACAAAAGCAATTGCCGAGCGAGAAGGGAGTTCATGAACAACTGCAACACTTAGCTCGGGGACCATCAATGACAACTTTATCATGGCAGGAGTATGAGATAAATGAGTACACTTTTTATACTACAGCCCAGGATAGCAATAGCACCAATCAATGCAGCCGCGTCCGTATAGATGCATTGGACAATAGTGGAAATGTGGACACCTATTATGGTTTTATGAAGGAAATCTGGGAGCTTGAGTATGATCCTTTGAAAGTCACTCTGTTTCAGTACCAATGGGTCAAACTGACATATGTGCAGATCGACGAGTACGGGATGACTACCGTGGACCCCAAGCAAGTGGCCTACAGGGACAAACCGTTAATGTACGGCAATGATGTCACATAAATTTTCTATATGATTGACAAGGATAGCAAACCGACAATGCAAAAGGAACAGGCTATGATGAGGACATCACTTCTCTTGATGCAACCACGCATACACTAACTCATCAACAAGCTGATCCCATGGCATTCCAAGGACCGATGACTCGAGCTCGCGCACGACAACTGAATCACCAGGTGAATGCGTTCCTAAGCGTCCCCATAAGTGATAATTTGAATGGGATGCTATTTAATACTTTGGATAATTTAATTGTACTTAGAAACCATGGAGAAGGACCCCCGTGGACCAACATTGGGCCAAAGATGAAGTTCAAGTCGGATTTGGTGGAGAAGGTCCAGTTCAAGTCTAGTTCGGCCTCACCGACAGCACTGACTTTAAAAGGCCGTAATTTTTTATTCTGGAAGTTGCTAGAGGTCCACGAGTACTCGTTGGAAAGATCTCGGAGTCTACTTTCCCACGGATCCGGCCTCACCTCTGAATTCCTTCGGAGTCTTTCCAACTAGTTTTACTTGTAATGCAAGAATACAATATATCTAGCAACTACGCGCGCGTACTGCAGCAGCACTATAGTAGGTCGGTTACTGTAGCAGCACTGTAGAAAACTGACCTAAATGGCCTATAAATAGATAGCCACCCCTCATATGTAACTTGGGCTTTATTATGATTGAGTTAGCTACTGCTAATCCTTGTAATCGCGCTTGTCGGTTAGACCGCCTGTTTTACTTGTCATCGGAACCACACTGTTTGTCTTATTCTTGATTCTGAACTTAATACACATTCGCAATTCAAGTGCTTGTTCATCCTGTTCTTGCTAGTTCTTCGGTCGCTTCCAGGAACAATGACCTTCGTGGTCAGGTTGATCATGCCCGGCGAGGTCGATAACCATCTAGAGTTTGGTGTACCAGTCGCTAAGGCGCAACGTCCTGGACAGTTGTAGTCAGGCCGCCAACGTCAACTCCTACCAGATCGATAGTTATCCTCCTCTCGTTGAAAGATCGGGACCCCCTGCTCCTATCAGGCTACGAAAAGGCAGAACAAAAATACATCCAATTGAGAGAAGCCAAGGCACCATGTGGTTCTTCCAGGTAAAAAGAGTAGGATGGGCTACGAAAGGACTGTCGGAGTTAAGGGCATAACAGAGGAAAAAGAGTATAATCAGTTCAACTAGCTCCCGCCTTTCTCGTTGGACGTAGACATTACTGTCCTTAATGGTCAGGACAAAGTTCACTACCTACGCCACGTTGAAAATGAAAGATCACTTGTAAAAACAAAGTACTTGTCGGTATAATAAATACCGGGGTGTGAAGAGTCCGAAAGAAGACATGGTGAGGGCTCCACACGTCAGGCGGGCGGCCAGGCCCCAGCGTGTTGGCGATCCCCTCAAGCGCCGGGCGAGGGCTCCACACGTCAGGCGGGCGGCCAGGACCCAGCGTGTGGGCGAGCCCCTCGGCGAGCACGAGAGGTCCCTCACTGTCAGATGGGGTCCGCGCATCAGGAAGCGTCCTGAGGGAGTCTTCGGGGCGAAGGCTCTCCTCTGCAGCGAAGGACGGGTGCATTTAATGTGACATTACGCGCGGATAGACAGATGAAGAGATGATTACCGCCACAGTGACCCCTGCGGGTCTGTCAAGATGTCAGTGTGGCACAGCGGAATTGACCGGCAGAGAGAGAGTTTGCCATCATCAAGCTCGCCGCCCGCGTCAGGAGGAGCAAGCTGGGCCCCGCCCGCAGTCTCATTGGCGTGTTCCCACGGGTCAGAAGCCACTTGCGAAGCACGCGTGGGCGGCGCCATACGGCACAGTGGCAGCACGTTTTCGTCTCTCTTGTCCCGTCCCCCACGTCTAATCAGTGTACTGAGAGTACTGTACTGCCTACCCCCTCGGCCTACAATCCCTACCCGGAGAAGACAGCCGTCGGCAACATCGGCCTTCGCGGCTTTGACGTGGTTGAGACGATCAAGAGCAAGCTCGAGGCCGTCTACCCTGGCATGGTCTCCTGCGCCGACATCATCGCCTTCACGGCGCGCGACGCGGCGAGGTACCTCAGCAACGGGAACATCGACTACGCCGTCCCCTCCGGCCGCAAGGACGGCGTCACCTCGATCGCCGATCTCGCCGATGCCACACTCCCTGGCTCCACCTTCTCCTTCGACAACCTCAAGAACAACTTCGCCGCCAAGGGATTCGATGTGGAGGAGCTCGTCGTCCTCTCCGGAGCACACTCCATCGGCGTCGCTCACTCCCCGTCCTTCCAAGACCGCCTCGCCGCGCCGGCCGACCAGATCGACCGTAGGTACCAGGCAGCACTCAACTACGCAGTCAGATACCAACAGAGATCGGTGGTGCACAACAATGTCCGCGACGAGGACTCCACCTTCAAGTTCATGGCTGGCTACGTCCCCGCGACGGGGAGCAATGGCGGCGGCTACCTGGACAACTCCTACTACTACAACAACCTCGTCAACAAGGTGCTCTTCAAGTCCGACTGGGTGCTGCGCACGGACCCCTTCGCCGCCGGCAAGCTGGTAGAGTACAGGGACAATGCAACAGAGTGGGACTCCGACTTCGGCGAGGCCATGGTGAAGCTCGGCATGCTGCCTGGCGAGGGCAAGTACTTCGAGATCAGGAAGAAGTGCAGCGCCACCAACCAGCCGAGCTACTAGACACCATATTCCTCGCGTCGTTGGTTTATGGATCAGTCTTTTTTGAATTTATTTATAAATTTTGATTTGTTGATATTGTTTTGGTTTTCTCTTAATTTCCATCCTTTGGAATTCCTATTCTTTTCCCACCGCTTAATTTTCCAGTATTTGGAATATTTTGTTGTGTGCGTACTGACTATATTCTGCGCTTAAGCAAAGCACATATGTACTGGGAATTTTTCATAATATGATAAACTTTTTGTGATATATATGCTTGATAAATCTTGGACTTGATATTTTTTCTATATAAAGAGAGAATTCCAGTCTCTACTTTCGGAGACATGCATGCGCGCGCGGCCATTACCTTCACTATATATATTTCTTCTCTTTACTGTAAAAAAAGTCTAACGCCAAGGGTGTTTCACCGTGGGATCGATGAGTTCGTCATCCTCTCAAGAATAGTTCTAGGAGTTGGAGGTAACAACGCTAGGAGTCGCCAGTTTTCACGCTATGAGAACCTAGGCGCTAATAGCGGTATTTATCCCGCTATAGCCGCTAAATATGCTTGATTATTTAGCTGTGCTAAATGAAGTGGGCTGCCCAAAACTGCCCCCACAATTCCCTGGCCCAGCCCAAAACGAGCTCTACGTAGCAACTGGAGTTACCCTAGCCATTCCCCACACCATCCCCCTCGACATCTTCTCGCTGGCGGCGCTAGCGGCGACTGGAGGCGGCGCCGGCACTAGACTCTGACCGGCGGTGCGGCTGTGACGGGCTCACCGACGGTGACGGCTGGGGGCGGCTACGGCTGCACCCGACAGCTTGGGCGACGGCTGCAACCGGCGGCGATGGCTGTGACCGGCGGCGGCGGCTGTGACCGGTTGCTTCATCCCCTGCTGCTTCGCCCTGACAAAGATGGAATATCATCACAGAGGAAATCAACATCACAAGGTAAAAGGAAGAGGATTGTGCGCAAGGAAGAAGAAAATCAAGAGCCTAGAAGCTTTGATGCGTGATGTGCAACCTGCTTCTGCTTCATCTTTTGAATCAGATTCTTCTGATGGTGATAAGTCTCCTTGTGTGTCTGATGATTCCGGAGATGATTAGATGAGTAAAATGCACTATTGTCTCCATGGTTTTAGTTCCTGTTTGAGTGTGTCTTTGATGCAATTCAGTCAGTTCACTATGGCTTCACTGCATATTTTAGACTTTAGTTCATGCTTCGGACTTTCAGTCCCGTTTCAGACTTTTCAGTCCATGTTTCATGTTTCAGAAATCATACTTTCAGTTGACTATGGTTTCAGTAATCAGTATGCTGGACTTGTACTGTCCAGATGACATGTTCTATCTGTATGACTGTATGGTAGTATGGCTTGGATGAAAGCAGTGCGTGCTGCATGCTAATTGCTTAGTGATTAAAAGTTTTGCACTTGTGCTTGACATGTTTTATACTTTTATGTGTATGGTCCTGGACCAGTACGTTGATATGCTTTGTTAATTGTTATGCACTTATGCAAAGTAATGGTCCTGGATGCTCTTGTTTTTTCATGTATAACAGACTGTATATATATACTACATCACTGCTTTTTGCCATTTTTTTCCAAAACCGCTAAAGGTCTTAGCGGGGGCTATAGCTGGCTATAGCCTTCCTTAGCTGCTGGATGGGGCAACCGCTAAATCCCATATCCCGTTATTTAAAACATTGCCTCCAACCCGATCTAGCATAGTTCTAAAGCTTTTTTAGAACTATATATAGCCCTAGTTGTGTGATGCTTCATCAAGTATTTTGCAGTATAAGAAGTAAAAAACATTTTGTATCTTTTGGAACTAGGCAGTACAATGTCTAGAAGCATTTTTTTTGAACGAATGGGGCAGGAGCTCTGCCATTTCATTAAGAAGAAAAAAATAATACAACACCAAGAAAGAACGCCAGCCACTAGCAAAACCGAAAGGGATGCATGGTCGAAAAAACGGACCTCCACCACCTAGGTAATGCAAGGAGCCACCCACCACCACCACGACGTCAGACACGACCCATGCACAGGATGCACGATGAACGTTACAAAGGAAGACACACCGCCAAAGGCAGGCCTAAGGCAACCTCCAGACCCCACCACCACAAGGGATGCACGGCTAGAGAGCATGGTGCCTAGAGCCAACTGAGCCATTACCACATTGCGGGATGCACGGAGCATCGTCACCACCACAGGCCACCGCCATGCGGGATGCACGATGAACCGTCACCACCACAAGGGATGCACGACCAAAAGACCGAAGACAACACGCAAACTAGACGCCACCACCTCACAGGATGCAAGCCTGAAAGATTGACGCCAGGCCCATCTACAACAGCACGAACAAGAAGCTTGGCCGCCAGCCGCCACCACCGCACGGGACGCAAAGTGAAGAAATAAAGGAGTGAAGGAATTCTTGTCGGCGCCGCCACCAAAACCTAGGATGCTCAGGCCTCAAAGACGCCACCACGGCCTGGGATGCACGACCAGCGCCACCGCCACGCCTGGAGCTTCGCTGAACGCTGGAGGCATGGCAAGGACCAAAGCCTTCGTCACGCAGGATGCTTGGCAAGGAGCCGCCACCTCCACGCGGGAGGCAACAACAAGCAACACAGAAGATGACGCCTTCAGCACTCAGGGCAATGGGAGGGGGCAGCATGGTGATGCCTCCTGGAAGAAAAACGACGCCGGAAGGCGACGCCATCACCAACCCAAAAGGATGGGCGGGGCTTTCACCCAAGAGCCACGCTGCAGTGAACAATGGTCGCCACAGATCCAGATCCGAGCCGCCGCCGCAGAGGTGAGAGGCATCTCCCGCAGACGGAGTCGGAGACGACCGCCAAGAAGAAGTCTCGCCGTTGAGCACCACCGCCGGTCGGCCACCCCACGGAGAAGGTTGGAGAGGGAGGAGAGGACACCCCGACGGAGACAAGCACGGGCCGAGCTGCACAGCCGCTGCCGGAGCGCCGCCGCAGTCGGAAAGCCGCCGCCGTCACCTGGGCAGCACAGCCGCCGTCGGAGCTGCACAGCAGCCACCACCGTCGGAGCTGCACAGCCGCCGTCGGAGCGCCGCCGTCATCTGGGCGAGCAGGGAGATGGTGTGGAGATGCCGCTCCCTCTGCTGACCGCCGCGCCGGCCGTCACCGACGTGCAAGAAACCAAAAAGGGGGGAAAACCACCTCTCTCCTCCACCCCCTGTGGAGAGGGCGCCGGTGGGTAGGGGAGCGCCGGGAGGCCCGTTGGCGGTGGCCGGGTGGCGACGCCGCCGCCGCCACCGGGGGCGGCTAGGGTTTCTGAGGGGGTCTCTATGGAGGGAGAGGGAGTCGCGAGGGCCTAAGTTGATTGTTTTGTGATTCTAGAAGCATTTTTAAAACTGCTTAAAAATTCTTCTAGGCATTTTTGTATGATATCTTTATGCAAAGTGTTTTAAATATGCTTCATTTTGGGAAAAAAAATGCTTCCACAATTATAGTATTGCTTATACTGAAAAAGTAATTTTTAAAATGCTTCTAAAGCTTCATGTTGGCTATCTGCTTGAATTTTTTTTAGGGCGTGCTGTCATATGCACATCATTTTCAATCCGATGCGTATACCGATCGATTGTTCGATCCAAGATAACTTCCAGCTCATGTAAATAAAATCGATCCAAAACCAAATCATTATCCAAACAAAAAAAACGTGGCATGCTTGGATGGATTCATTGCTCACGTTCCATTTCAACTCAAAAATCATCCACGATGGTTCAGGATGCCAAAAATAAACACACCCATAGTAACTCCGGCTAAGATGAACACGACGCTCCAGAGCAACTCCGGCTATGATGGCGTACTCCACTCCACAGTGGACTCGGCGGACGGCGGGCAACCCGACGGAGTACGGGAACAGCGCCGCTGAGTGAAACGCCGACTTCAGCGACAACGCCATGGCCAAGCTCAGCAAGCTCCCCGCCTAGGGAAGCTGTTACGGTCAAGATTAGGAAGAACTGCAGTGTCATCAACTAGAAAACTACTACAGTACTAAACGTCTGCGCTCTAGACATATTCGTGCTTAATTAAATTAACGTAGACACATGCACGTACGTGAGATTAATTGTCGTCGGAATGACCCGGACAGTAGGTCTAAAATTACAGGGGAGGTGCTCGGCTCGACGATGACACAAGATAGCCTTAGGCGGGACAAGCTAATAACTAAGCGCAAACAAAAATGATCGAGAGGAATTAAAAAAATTATAAGATTTTGATTTGAGTTTGAGTTACAACGGGTTACGTTGCCTGGATTATATACAGTCGAGCTCTCATACCCGCTTTGCCCTCACAAGTACACATAATCTAGAGGGTAGAATAGTAATCTTAATCTAACTACCCCTGTTTTTCCTTGGTCGAGTCACCAAAGCAAGGGCCTGATTGTGTTCTCTCCTCACCTACTTCCCTTTTGCAGCCTTTCCATCTACGGACAAAGCAACGGCTCGCTCTGTTTGTCTCTGACTAAATCCACGCGTTCTGCTCTTTCCACACATTCGACATATGTGACGATTCCGTCGAATTTCCTTCGCTGCGACCTAGGAACTCCAGATCTCATTGCTAGCCACCACTCCCCCAAAGCCTTGCTGCACATCTATTGTCCTCAGTCCAAGTCCTGACAAGAAGGAGAAGATTCCAGTGCCGAGCTCTGCTAAGCTACGAGGCCACCGGACCCACGCCCTTGGAGCGAACCGCTTCGACCACTCCGGCCAAACGCCGCCAGATTCGGCCTCTCACAGAGCGGTCCCCCCCCCCCCCGGGGGGCCCCCGCCCAGGAGGAGGGGAAAAAGGAAGAGGAAAGCCGGCGCCGAGCTCCACCACTGCATGCAAAGGTGGGGACGAAGAAGGGAAAAGAACAACGCTCCAATGGACGACCCCACGTAGACCGAACGAGGAGCCGCACGAACAAACACTCTTGACGCCAAGAGCCAAGGAGCAACCCGCAGAGAAGGAAGGCCCTCCGTGATTGAGGGAAGAGTAGCAGCCGCAAGGACACCAAGGCAGCCAACGACGGCACAGCACCAACCACGAACAAGTCGTCGTCGCAACGAGGGACAAGCTCCGGCAGGGGGAGCACGGGGAGTAGAAAGGGCCCACGACAACCACCCGGAGCAGAGAATTAAAGCTCGCAAATCTTGGGACTCGTCGGGCCTGCACGCAACACACAAAGACGAAGGAAGGAGCGCTACGCGACAGGTCCAGATGTGACCGCGCAACAGGGAAGGATGGACACTGAGGAGCCTGCTGGCATAGAGCGGCGGGCGCGTGCATGACGGACTGCCGTCGGCCTAGGGTGTGCCGCCGCCGCAGTCGTCTCCGGGCCTTGCCGTGCCGCCGTCGTCTCTGGGCCTTGCCGTGCCGCCACCCGCGCCTGGCCAGGCCGTGCCGCCGCCCGCACCCGCGCTAGGCCAGGCCTTGCCGCCGCGCGCAGACCCTGGCCGTGCCACCGTCGCCCACGTCAGCCCTGGCCGCGCTGCCTCCGGATCCGGCCACCTAGCTAGCCGCCGAATCTGGCTCCATGCCGCCCAATGGGCCTAGGACCCGCCGGACCGTCTGCCGCCGCCACCGCCGTCGTCGCCTAGAGACAAGAGGAAGTGGAGGAAGGAGGTGGCAGAGCGACGAGAGGAAGAGAAGGGGTGGCCACCGCCGCAGCCAGCGGCGGCACCGATGGCGGAGCTAGGGTTGTGGAGAGGTGGGCTCGCTGGGTTGCCCCCGAGCCGCCCTAGGAGGAGCGACACGTCCACCTTGATTTTAGTAACTATGAGCGCAACTACTCAATTTTTTCTCAAGTCCTCTACACACACTTCCAATCAACATTAGATAACTCACTAGAATGCATTGGAATACCAAATATCTAAAAGAATAGGCACCTTTTCCACAACCAAACAAACTCAAATAATGATTTTCAAAGTGTTTTGCTTCACCAAAGCAAAAAAGCTCGCTCTTATATATGAAAGTTAATTTTCAGGGCAGAGTGCTACTCGAATGCACTAAGCAACAATTTTAAGTTAACTGCTTCATCAATATCATGATTAAGAAAGAGAACTGTATATATCATCCGCATATCGAAGAATGGATAAACCATTCTCAACAAGATGCGGTACCGCACCGGCCTGAAACTGTGCATCTCGCTTATCTTTTAAGATTAAGATGTCCAACATATTTGCCACTAGATTAAAAAGAATCGATGATAAAAGGATCACGTTGTATCAGTCCTTTTCATGTTTGTAAGTAAGGACAAATGTCATCATTGACTTTGATCACTACACTTTCCCTAAACAGAATTTTCTTTACCCAAGTGTACCACGTACTTAATTAGATGAGAAACCTTTCATTCTTAAAGTTGAAAGCAAGATCAATTATTAGTTAATTTATTTATACATATATGTAGGCAAATTGTGTTGGTACACACGTAGACCTGTTCATCGATGTGCATGCTCTGCCATTAGCCCATTACTGTAGAGAGAGAGAGAGAGAGAGAGAGAGAGAGAGAGAGAGAGAGAGAGAGAGGCCTTGGATCATGGACGAACGGCAGGGGATCCAGATCCTGGCGACTTACAGCGCTGCACGTCAAGCGATCGACGATCGCGACTCAGAAATCACTACCTAGCTAGTCGTCGCCTAGTGGTTCTCGGCACGTTTGAAAGCCCGGCCGGCAGGTCATAGAACATGATCGGCACGTCCCGATGAAGTAATGGATCGATCGCAGCTAAGCTGCACCAATAATAAACAATACTACACATGAAATGTCAACAATATTGCTCTGGCCAAGCTGATGAACACAGTATATATACACACACAGAGCCATTGCAGATCTCCTCATCCCAAGTACAGAAGGCAGCAGCACTTGATCTGCTGTTGGTTATATATATACACACTACATATTAGCTTAATATACTAGCAAGCCGTGATGATGAGGTTTAACCTAGCCGTGATCAGCTGCTGCGTCTGCGTGCTGGTCGCCGTCGCGGCGCGGTCGGCGGCCGGCGACTTGACGGTGGGGTACTACGACAGAAAGAACTTCCACGGCGTGGAGGCCATGGTGAGGCGGGAGGTGGAGAAGGCCCTCGCCGCCGACCGCAGCAGCGGCGCCGCCCTCGTCCGCCTCTACTTCCACGACTGCTGGGTCGATGTAAGTATAGCGCTCTCTCTCTCTCAAGTCGCAGAGGTGTTAGTTACAACGTTTGTGCATGGCCTGAATGCCTGATGGCCGTCGTACTGATGATAGGGGTGTGATGGATCCGTGCTCCTCGGGCGGACGGCATACAATCCCTACCCAGAGAAGAACGCCGCCTCCAACATCGGCCTCCGTGGGTTCGACGTGGTTGAGACAATCAAGAGTAAGCTCGAGGCCATCTACCCCGGTGTGGTCTCCTGCGCCGACGTTCTCACCTTCGCGGCGCGCGACGCGGCGAGGTACCTCAGCAAAGGGCACATCGACTACGCCGTCCCCTCCGGCCGCAAGGATGGTGTCGTCTCCGTCGCCAGACACGCTGACACCACCCTCCCCGGCTCCACCTTCTCCTTCGATAAGCTCAAGAAGAACTTCGCCGCCAAAGGCTTCGACGTTGAGGAGCTCGTCGTTCTCTCCGGCGCACACTCCATCGGCGTCGCTCACTATCCATCCTTTCGGGACCGCCTCGCCGTGAACGTCACAGATCAGATTGACCGCAGGTACCAGAAGGCACTCAACTACGCGGTGAAGTACCAGCGGAGGTCGACGGTTCATAACAACATTCGCGACGAGGACGCCACTTTCAAGGGCACCGCCGGCTACACCCCCGTGGTGGGGAGCGGCGGCGGCGCCGGTGGCGAGTATCTGGACAACTCCTACTACTACAACAACCTCGCCAACAAGGCCCTCTTCAAGTCTGACTGGGTGCTGCGCACGAACTCCTTCGCCGCCGGCAAGCTGCTAGAGTACAAGAACAAGCCGGCGGAGTGGAACTCCGACTTCGGCGAGGCCATGGTCAAGCTCAGCAAGCTACGTGGTGAGGGCAAGTACTTCGAGATCAGGAAGAAGTGCGGTGCCACCAACAAGCCGAGCTACTAGACATGATCGATGGAGCATCGTTATTACCTTTGCATCACGTGTCGCTTGTTATGGGTCACTTGCTTTCGAGTTAATTATTTCTATTTTTTTTTATTTGTTTATTTGTTCTGGTGTTCTCTTAATTTCCATCATATGAAACAGTATTCTGTTTTTTTTCTCTCTTTTCCAAATTTCTTACTTTTATGGTCTTGGGGTATTGTGTGGTGTGCATTCCGTGTCTAAGCAAAACACTTGTTTGCTCTGAATTTCTGATTGTGCAATTAAGTTTCTGTGTTATGCATGCTTAATCGGTCTTGGACTATATATGCCTCTTCTTAACATATTACCTCAGATTTCCCGGTTTGCATGTAGACCCCATTTTGCATTTTGGCTTACATTTTTAATTTAGGTCATATAATGGCCAAGTACCCCTAACAACAAGAAATTTAATTGTTTTGTTTTTCATGATCGAGAAAAGATTTAATTTTCACCCAAGCTAAGCCATTGTTGGTCGGCTAATCAATGTAAATATGTTGCCATCTGACGGCCATGTTCTTATCCGTTTATTTTATTTTATTTATTTAACTTATTTCTTAACTTTGAGAGTTTTTTAGGTAAAATCAATAGTTGGATGTGATTTGTTTGACTTGTGTTTTAGACAAATCTTAGAGGTAGGAAAAAATAGGTTCAAAAAATCAAATTCTTTTTAATTAAGTGAAGATAAATAGATAGACAAATAAGTCAAATGAATAATCAAATAAGCTGATGAGAATATGTCCTAAAAATAAAAGTTATTTTACGCACTGAGCAATTCAGTCAAAAGCATATATCACCTATTGACAGTAGTTGACTCATATGATTTTACTCGGACTTCAAAAAGGTATCTGGGAATTGGGAGCATCTTTATGGAGCAGATATCACCCTTCGTGAAGGTATATTTTGATAGCGAACTTGTTTGGATGTGGACAGCAGATGGTCATTACAGTACTAAGTTAATTGGTGCCTCTACTTGCTCAATTTGAAGGAACAGTACTGAAGGCAAACATTGTTGGTTGGACAAAACCTTGTAGACCGGAATGCATTATAAGTCAAAGTTCGAAATATTTCATTAGGTTAAGAACAAGACATGATATGTTGGAAGCTTTCATAAGAATGGTCAATTCTCGGTTCACTCGATGTATCAAGTTTTGATTAATCAATCTGTTCACTTATCCAATAAAGTCCTTTGAAAACATAGACTTCCTCTAAAAATTAAATTTTTTCTTTGATATTTAAAAACTGAGTTATTTTAACAAAGGACAACCTATCCAAATGTCGATGGAAAGACAATCAGAAATGTTGTTTTTTTAACAGTAATGAAATTGTACATTTATTTTTTATTACCATTTATATTTAGATCAGTCTAGCGCTTTGTCAGTATTGCACTAGGGGTAATGAGCCCACCTAGGAGCGCCAATTTGATATGATTGGCTAAGAGGAATGAATGCTACACCATTGAATATTGTTGTAGAACCAGTATACCAGTATTTCTCTACAAGTTTTTTAGGGGAGTATACTGGTTACACCATTGAATATTGTTGTAGAAGAAGCATCACAAAGAAGACATCAACAAGGATTTTGCCAACATATGAAGGCCAATGCTATGGAGATTTTTAGTAACCATGGATGGAGATTCAATAACAGATTTAGTCTATACTGATTTTATTTCACTTATTTTGTTAATGCTTTCTTGTCGGTATGCATGCAGTGAATATTGTAATGAGTACCTTTTGAACGCATATATCGCGAGACATAGAGACCGGGGTTAAATCCAATATCTAAAAATTATGATCTGGCAACCTCGGGCCACATGCCTATGTAAATTTTTCATTTGGCTCTAGCTCCATGACCGACTCTGGACTTGCAATAGACACTTGATGCTGCCGCGTCTGCTTGCTGGTCGCCGGCGCGGCGCGACCGGCGACCGGCGAGCTGACGGTACTGGGGTACTACGACGGAAAGAACTGCAGTGGCGTGGAGGCCATGGTGAGGCGAGAGGTCACTACAGGAATCGCGCGAAATTTCGACGGCCAAAATTATTCTCGACGGCCAAAGTAAAGCCGTCGACACAGTGAACGTAATCTCGACGGTCTCGTTCTTGCCGTCGTTATTTTACTTTAGTCTCGACGGCCAAACAAAAGCCGTCGAGATAAGGTCATCCAGGCCCGCGCGTTGGGTTTTTTTGTATTTTCGCGAAGGCAGGAAGATTCTATCTCGACGGCTCGGATTCAGCCGTCGAGAATAGTGTATGGGCCGGCCCATTAGAATAATTCAATCTCGACGGCCAGATGTTCGCCATTGATAATGGTTCATGCTCTACTAGTGGGCTGGCCCATTGAATTTTTTCATTTTTTAAATATTTTTCATAATTTGCAGAGTTGTTTATTTAGCAATTTAATTAAAAATGAACGTAACTTAACAACAAAATATGAAACAGTCCCAAATTTTGGGAAAAATATATAATAGTACAAGATGTTATTATGTTGCATACTAATTTTTAAAATAATTTTTATTTATAATTAATGTTAGGTATAATATATGTATATATATTTAAAACAAAAAAATTGTATTTAAATTTTTTAAAATGGAATATTTTGTTACATTCCAATGCAATGATCTATGTACAATGGTTTTCCGACTAAATGGTGCATTATTTGAAAATTATAATATCCCTGTCATCCGTATTTCATAAAACTATATAGAACGCTAACTAATACTCTGCTCGATATAACCCCTTACATAGGAAACTCCGTTTGCATACATAATTTGAGCATACGAATTTTCTCGATGGTAAATTTTCATGTCGTAAACAATATTAGCCATTACGAAGCACCAAAGAATTTTTGAAAAATATTTTAAAAATTAACTAAGCTATGTTGACCACCGAAGGGGGTGCTGCACTAGCCGTCGAGATAGACATCAGTCTCGACGGCAAATGTTACAGCCGTCGAGAAAGGACAACAATTGACGACGGTAGTCAACGCAAACCATCGAAATAGGTTTTTCTAGACGGCTGGAGATAATGAGCCGTCTAGAACGTGTCAGCTAGCACCCGACGGATAGGGGGTCTCTCTCGACGGCTAGAGGCCGTCGAGAAAGACCACACCACCTGGCCACGTCATCCTATGATTTATCTCGACGGCCCTAAGCCGTCGAGAAAAGTTCCCCAGCGTCCCAGGGCGGCTCGCGACGGTTCACATGCAGTTTATCTCGACGGCTTATAGCCGTCGAGATAGAGTGCGGCCTGTCACGATTTGACACGTGGCGTTCTGTTGACTGGGCGGTGACCGTAAAAGCTATCTCGACGGCCTAAGGCCGTCGAGACAGTGCTGACCCAACGGTCGCGCGTGCAGTCATGTTATCTCGACGGCTTTGGGCCGTCGAGATAGATCTAGTGTGACACATGGCACGCTTTGGTTGGATGATTGACTGGTCACTAAAATTAACAAGCCAATTCATTTTTCTAGATCAAATGGTTCGGATTGCTTTTGATTTTTTGTGATGGAATTTAAAATCCCAGCCTCTGTGTTCATACATATGCGACCAATACAATTCATCATAAACATTACACACAAAATGTTGTCTTCTAAAAAAGGAAAATAGAACCACGTAATGCTACCAGGTTAGCAACTAATGATCCTATTATTCAACCACATAATGGTACGATATTATTTGCACTACAATTGGCTGGCTAGGATTTTTTTATTTTTTATAATATTATATTAGCATTTATACAAAAACGGTAGTATGTTTTTATGAGGGACATCTTCTAAACAAACAACTATATCTGACTTGTACTAGCGCCCTTTATATATAATATTTGCTTTTGTGTGTCATAAAAGAGCTCTGACTGTAATTGTAAAGTCCATCTACAGGAGATTAGTAGGAAGTCTGTCCCTATACAAAATGACCTCAGATCTCCATTTCGAAAAATGAGGCGCACATAAGTTCTTCTGTGGTAGTAGCATAGACACGGCGCCGACCGTAGAGCAAGTGACCAGTGTACTGCCATATAAACTAAACCCAAGTTGAAAAAGTTTCAAGAAGACAACATGACAAGTTGCTCAGCTCATACCCATTGGGGTAACTATGGCCAGTTTTTTCTGTTAGGGAACGCCACCTCCCAGGTGTTAATTAACTGTGTGCCAGGTAGGACCCTAGTTCATCGTCGGGGACTGAGACAGGGTGACCCACTTTCACCGATGCTTTTCATCCTTGCCATGGAGCCGTTAGCTCGCCTTTTTCACTTGGCAGATGACAGGGGTGTGTTTTAGCCTATCCCGCATAATCTTGGTAACCTCAGGATTTCGCTATACGCAGATGATGTCATGGTGCTTGTCAGGCCAGACAGGCTGGAAGTGCAAGCTATTAGCCACATCTTTAATGTTTTTCAGGGGGCCACAGGCCTTGCAGTGAATTGGGCCAAGAGTCAGGTTTTCCCAATTAGATAGGACCACCAATCTGATAATTGGTTGCAAAGCGAAATCCCGGCACAGATAAATAATTTTCCATGCAACTATCTTGTTCTGCCCTTGAAACCCACAAAAATCAGGAAACACGAAGAGATGCGTATCGTTGAAAAGGTCAGGCGTAGGTTGGCGACATGGAAGGCCAAGCTCCATTCCAAGGAAGGTCGATTGGTTCTAGTCAATTCCGTCCTCACCTCAATGATTGTCTACCACATCATGGTCTTCGAGCTAAGTGGTTGGGCAATAAGAAAGATTGACAAAATCAGGCGAGGTTTTCTTTGGAACGGAGAAGAAGAGTGTCATGGCGGGAAGTGCCTGGTTAACTGGGCAATGGTGTGCAGGCCCAAGGAGTTAGGGGGAGTTGGCGTCAAAGATATTGCTCGCTTTGGTCGTGCTTTACGACTCCGGTGGCTTTGGCATGAGTGGGATCTCCCACCAAAGCCTTGGGTTGGGATGACATCCTCGTGGTCTTCGGTGGATATCGCGCTCTTCCGAGCGGCGACCGAGCTCAGTTTGGGGGATGGAACTAGGGCTTCCTTCTGGAACTCGCCTTGGTGGAATGGCTCACCTCCAAGTGAGGTAGCTCCTCGCTGCTATAGGCTAGCGCGAAAGGAGGACATTTCTGTTCAGGAAGCGTTAGCTAATGGTCGTTGGATGTTACCCCTAACAAGAATTTCTACCACGGAGCAGATTCAGGAGTTCATCGCTCTTTGGTCGGCTGTGCAGCGGCTCATCCTTCTACCGAACACACCTGACACCGTTCGTTGGAGGTTTACCGACTCGGGAAGGTACTCGGCTAGGTCTGCATATTCTCTGCAGTTCGTTGGTTCTTCTCAGGAGCATGACTACACTTGCATTTGGAAAGCAAAGGTGCAAAGGAAGTGTCGTTTCTTCTTTTGGGTGCTTATTCGTAGAAAGCTCTACACCGCAAATCGTCTTGTCGTTAGAGGGTGGCCATGTAATCCTTTATGTGTTCTTTGTGGCGAGGCAGAGGAAACCCACAAACACCTGTTTTGGGAGTGTACGTTCGCCCGGCAGATTTGGCATGGTATGACGTCATCCTTTCGTTCCACCAAAGTTGACGACGCCACAATTGAGTCAGTCGGTAGATGGTGGGATGAGCTTCGAGGAAGCAAGTTAGTCATACGCATCGATGATGGTCTCATCATTTCCATATGTTGGCATATATGGAAGGAACGGAATGCTCGGATTTTTCGTCAGGAGGACTGCTGGCTGGATGATGTTTTGGCGAAAATTAGGGGAGATTTATCGGTAGGCTAGGGGGAGTTCTTTGGCCTTGGCCGGTGATTGAGAGCGGGAGGTTTGCCCGCGTTGTACTAGTTGTTCTTGTATCCGTTTCCTCCTTTCAATGAAATTAGGCAGCTCGCCTTTCTTCAAAAAAAAAAAAACTATGGCCAGTTTTTCCCGGTCGCCGTCACTGATGTACGTAGTGATCATACGGTTTGATCGATTCTTGAGCAGCTCAAAGTCAAACAGATAGCACCAGCCATTAAACTTTGTTTCCTTTCGATTCTTGATCATACGGTTTGATCGATTCTTGGCCATTATTGTGCGTTGCTTATTCCCCCGCTTGCCTGGATTTTGACCTTTCATTAATTTTCCCCCGACGCGTGCACAGGTTAACGATAGGTTCATATCGCGTTGTTCGTCGCTTTGCCTTTAATTCGCTGACGGGTTCCTGCTGTTTTTGTTCTGCACTTGTCGTGTTTCAGAAGCGAACGCGGTTCGTGGCGTTGCCAGATGAGATAATCGCCTGATTTCTTTCACCCATGACCCATCCATGGCATGGGACAGGACGAGAGCTGTGTATGTAATAGTATACGCGATATGGCGAAGCATGCCAGTGCTGGGCGGAGCCGGAGCATCTGCAGCTAGAGCTCCGACGTGCTTCGGTCTTTTCGATCGACGGCAGGTTGATGGCTAGAGACGAGGAGCTGCCGACGGTTTCCTGTCTCGCTTCATACGACATGGACTACTGTCGTTGTTCTTTTTTTTTCTTTTTTTTTGGGCCTAGGTAGGGTATAAAGATGTGATGTGTAACGTATACGATGATATGATGCAACTGTAATGCTCTCGTCATCTGTTGTTGTAGTCAGCTAGCTGGAGTTTAGAGGGTAAGAGGAGACGTGTAAATTACATTCATGCTTCTGTGCAGAAGGCTCGAGATGCCAACGTCTGCGGGTTATCTCGTCGGTGTCATGCAATCATGGTTCTGTAAATATCTCGTCGATGAAAAACGAGGAATCATGCGTCTTTGTGGTTGATCTGAATAAATTCGACCGTACAGCCGGGTAAAAGATCACTGGTTAATTGTTGGACCAAACATACATGTACGGTCGGTAGAGGATAAAGAACGCAGTACGAGCACACGGAAGTTCTTATGACTCAGAGACGAGAGATTGAAGTGAACCAAAGGAAAACAGTCTGAAGGTATAGCAATCCTTGGAGGTAGATCACAACACTCCGAGATTATAAGTAAAAAAGAGCAATCCTCAGAGATGGAGATTAAGCAGTGAGCCAAAGGAAAACAGTATGAAATTTAAGTTCATTTACTATATATACGACAAGAAAAAAACATGGATGAGTTTCAAAGCATATATAGCTTTCAAAGATAATAGAAAATCAGATATGATAAAACTATTATGCTCTAATTAAAGCGTTGATATCATCATATTAACCGGAGAAGTTCCAAACCACTCATAGTGGGTGCTGAAAAATCCTGATTATAACCGTTTAGATCTTAAATACTCCCTTCGCTCAATTTGATAAGGTGCGCACGTATTTTAAAATTCAAGCATCATGATCTTAATCAACTATTTTTACAAAGATATGTAAAATTTTTGTGATACAAAAAATGGTAACATTGAATTCGTATTTGATTTTGCTTTCCGATGACTATAATTTTATTGTCATAAAGAATGTACTTATAAGAAATATTAAGAGTAAAAGTGTAGTTTTGGAGATTGTGCCAAGTCAAACCGCACCTCATAAAAATTGGATGGAGGGAGAATGCTTTTAGTTCAATTTAACAAGGAAAATCAACACCATCTATTATGATGTGGTGTAAATTTTTTTTTTGTTGAACCTAATAAATTGTGTCTAATATGACTATGGCTTAATTTAGCCACTCAAATGCGTTGATCATCCTATTAGTTAATAAAAAAATATTACTTCCTACCATTTGGTGAATTCATGACCGACGCGGACACGCGGAGGATCATGATTTCATGATTCCAGATGGACCCTCACATCATGCCTCATTCGAGCAACTTGTGCAGTTTGCAACTGGGCTGGACCTGATCTTATGACCTCCATCAATCACTGTTTGAACTGGGCCACGCAACGAAGCAACTGCAAGCCGTACGCAGCGCAGGCCGCGGCACCCGCGTCACGTCTTCGCGAGTCGCAACTAGCGAAAGCCTAACCACTTGTATGGACCTATCAGGCAAGCAAGAAACTTACTTGGGTGGGTCATGGTACAAGCAATAATTACAAGGCCTATTTTCGGCTAACGGCCCATCAGACCACCTCGCCCAATCCACCTCCTCCTCCGGCCACGGGCTTGCTCCGTGCGCCTCCACGGTCACCACCGGTGAAAAAAAATATATTTTTATATTTTTTGAAAAAATTTTACACAAAAATGACCGATGGTTTAGAGACTAAGCAAAAATAGGCGCCGGTCGCTCTCTGGATGGGCGATCCAAGGCTGATCACTCTCTGGCCGGGCGACCGGCCGGTGCTCCGAAGCTACTGCAGGAGTACCGGTATATGTCGCTTGCCGAAAGGGCGATAGGAGGCTGTCGCTCGCCCAAAGCACGATAGGCATCACAGCAGCGATCAATTCCAGCAGGAACAGTACCGAACCGATTTTCGAATCATTTTTTCACTATATCTTTCGATTAGTACCTCCGATTACCGAACCGATTTCAAAAATGGGTTCCTGGCATTTTTTCGAACAAAACTAGGCCAGACTTGCCATATAAATTTCAAAAGATTAAAATTTAAATTTAATAATGATTCGAAAATCGGTTCGGTACTGTTCCTGCTGGAATGGATCGCTGAGCAAGTCCCTGTCGTGCATCCAAGCCGCGACAGGGTGGTGCCTGTCCTCCGCGGCAATTCTGCTACAGGGCGAGCAACCGGTCGATCATCCAAAGCGCGATCGCACTTTTAAAGCTCGACGAGCGCTACTTCTGTCTAATTTTCGAAGCGGGATACATTTTTGCATAAAAGAATAAAAAAAATATAAAAAAATCCACCACCGATGGCAGCGGGCCAGCGACCCACCTGCCCACCGGCCGGTGGCGGCGGCGATGAGGATATTCCAACCATGGAGGTGATCGTTACCAGGCCTTTTTTTACGACACATTTTCACTACATTGGTCCTCTTCTTTCCCACTTAAAAGCCAACTTAGTACAGCTTGAATTTGTCATTTTTTTTACAAGACACACTATAATACTTTGTAGTTGTTTCATCGGGACTTTGTGTTTTTTTTCGCAAAGATCTCAAAAAAGTTTTAATATATTATTTAGCCTTTACAAGCATCTTTTTTAAGGGCTCTTAACTTTTCCAACTAAAAGCCAACCGTACGTTTTAGCCGTGTCAAAGAGGGCCAACATCTTCGTCGCATGGCGGGCATAATCCAAAAGCTTGGCCTTTCAAGCTCACCTCATGGGACCAGAACCTGGAGACCACTCCCCAAGGATGGGCCATGCCTCAAGGACAACCCAATTCCAAGTCCAAGTCGTCATCGGCCTATCTTTGGCCATTCAAGAGCAACCAACATCATATGGACATAACTCGGATATCCAGAGCCTGTCTTTGGTGATCCACCACTCGATGGAAAGTTTAGGAGATAAGATCTACTCCCACTTTCAGATTCGGTCCGGAGCAATGGGAATTCATAGAACAATTGCACGACCTTAATTTCCTCGGTGTTGCACCATCGCTGTTTTTGGCCCAAGGGTCATGTATCTTTAGGATTTTGTGGATGTCTATCTACTAGCCAACACACCTCCCTTGGTCAATTCTTTGTTTGGCCACCTCTCGCCCCTACACATATGGTCATCATTCCCTACGTAGTTATCTAAGTTTTGTTTTGTTTGGAGGCGCCCTTGTGCATCCCTCCTCGTCCTTGTTTGTGTCGGCTAGACCAATTGAGACTTGTTACATAACCTCAACTTTATTTGTGAGATTGGTTTATTTCATATTGCTATCCGTCTTGTTATTACTTGTTCTCGATTGCTTTCAAGGATAAGGGTCAATCACATTTTTGCACGGTTGATCGACTTGATTTGGCACCTTTGCGATTGCCCGTTCTCATCCTTGCTGGTTGGTTGCTGAGATTCCATGTTCATCATCTTCCAAATTGACATATTGTTCTCATCAGAAGATTGGGACACCCATTGGCGCATCAGTTGCTTTTAATTGAGACAGGTTATATAACCTTAACTTTGTTTGTGAGATTGGTTTATTTCAGATTGCTAACCATCTTGTTTTTACTTGTTCTCAGTTGCTTGTAGGTATAAGGGTCAATAGCATTTTGGCATGGTTGATCGACTCAAGTTAGTTGCTTTGTGGTTGTTGGTTCTCATCCTTGCTAGTTGGCAATCAAGATCTTGAGTTCATCATCTTTCAAATAGATGTATCGTTCTATCTAAAGATCATGTCACCTATTGGCGTATCAATCGTCCTCATTGCCTCACTGCACCACTCCGTTCTACCGTCGCCAAGCCTAACCTCTCTACCCTAACTGAGCCACCAAGTGTTGATCCACCTACCATGCTACCACCATCGGCCGATAGCCTTTGACCATCCTCATAGCTCTGGCGACGCCATCGCCACCCGTCCCCCACGATCCCCTCCCTACCACCGTCCGGACCTCTCTTTTAGGATAGGGCCATAGGAAACCATCTGAAACGCTAGCCGAAGACAAAGACATATATGACAGTGATGATGGATCTAGTTCCTCCCTAAATCGTCTATGATTTGCTCAAACCTAGACGGCCGCATTTAAGTAAAACTGATGATAAAATAATTTAACACACTCAAAGCACCTACACTCGAAGGCATGAGTCGACTAAGTTCTCACGGGCCAAAAACCAGTGAGAGCATTGGAGATTTGGAGAAGATGGTCGAGGAGCACGCAGCCTGGATCATTCCACGGATACTTCCACAAAGGCGATTTGCGCAGCATTTTTCCTGATAAAACTTTGCTCAACATCTCCGAGAAAGTTATAGCTCGTTAATCGGCAAAACATCACTCATCACAGAAACAGAAGCACTGCTCATTCGGCCTTGGTTTTTCCAAGCTTATTCTTGATGATCACGAGTCACGGCGAGGATGGGCAGGTTAATTCTAATCTTGACATGGTAGTAATAGCTTGTCTAGTTTAAGTAGCACTAGGTTTATCTAAAACTAAAAGTACTAGAGATGTACTCACTCTGTTCTAAATTGTAGTTCACTGTTGACTTTTGAAGACATCTTTTGACCATTCGTCTTATTCAAAAAAATAGTGCAAACATGTAAAAATATAAGTCATGCTTAAAATATGTTTAATGATAAAACAAATCACAACAAAATAAATAATATTTACATGTATATTTTGAATAAGACGAATGATCAAATAGAATATCCAAAAGTCAACAGTGAACTACAATTTGGAACGGAGGAAGTAGTTTGTTTAGAATTAATAGCTCCAATTAAAGTAGAAATCTTATAATTTTCTAGTATAAATAGAGGGCCCAAAGAAAAGGAGCAAGTTTAGTACCGCAAAAAATCTGGCGCTAGCGTGTAGGATCATGTCATGGGCTTGGCAACATTGCTACAGCGTGTGCTCTTGATGTTCCTCGGCTAGAAGATGACGGCCAGCTTGCCGAGCAGATCCTAGGGTTAAAACCAACAATTGATATCAGAGTCTAGGTTCAACTCGAATATCGCAATAAGAAGATGTCAATGGTACCGCATGGAATGGGAGCCCCGGTGGTGAGGCATGAGGCCCTGCCGTTGATGGTATATCCGCAACTTGCAAGGAACAGCCACACTATTTAAGCCATCAAGATGGGTGTAGCGATGGAGACGCATGAGGTGTGGTCTGCTGTCAATCCAGGAGGTGACGCTTATAAGAAAGAAGGCGCAAAATATTGGAAGGATCGACTGACACTGTCAGCAATCTATAGTGCGATTCCTAAAGACCTTGTGATCACCATCATCGGAATAGATTTAACGAACGAGGCATGGGAGGCAATCAAGTCGGCGAACGTCAGACATGAACGTCGGGCCACAAGGATCTTGACAATCGTAAATGGCATCCGAGGGCTGGGGAAAGACAAAGACATGCAGTTTGTCGAAAGTTGAGGTAGTGCGCTGTTTCTTGCGTGCGGCACCGTAGAGAAACATTCAACTCATGATCTTGATAGAGAAATGTGTTGGCTCGAAGACCTTAACACTTGCTGATCTGATTGGTTTCTACCCGGCGTACGACGAAAGAATCAAATCCACTATTGGTGATCCAGATGACAAAGGAAAATTGTTACTCTCCCGATCACAACGAGAGGCACTGTTAAAAAAGGGAGAGGGGTCTTATAGAGCTGGTGAAAAGAAAGCCGGTGATGAGGGTTCTACTAAAGGATCTAAGTCAAAGAACGTTTGCAGCCACTGTCATGGATATTGATGCGGCAAGGGTGGTCGTGGCGATGGTGACTGGTCAAGCAATACTGACAGCAATGGTCAATCAAGTGATATCGATGATGACAAATTGAGCAACGACAAACGGAACTTTGGGTGTGCAAAGGATATGAGCAAGATCAAGTGCTTCAACTGCAATTTATGTGGGCACTATGCATTTGAGTGTCGGAAATCTCATTTGTAATTGTGATTGGCACGAGGAGGTGAATCTCATCCGTGGAAACGTTGAAACTAAACGCTGCCTACCTCTTTACATGCATGTGCAGAAGGTACATTATGTGGTGTTTTCAAGTAAAAAGAAGGTGATATCGAGGTTGTGTGTCAAGGGTGAAACACAATCTATATCCATCATAACCTGGTTGTGTTAAGTGTTGTGCTGATGTGGCGCCATGTAGTGGCGCCATGTGTCAGCCAAGTCAGCAAAACCACTACTACATGACGTCACGTCAGCAAAACCACTGAATAAAACAGGGTCGTGATGGTTTTTGAGCCGGTATTAAAAATTTAGGTATGTAAAACAGATCAAATCATAGTTTATGGGGTTTTTTGGACTTTCGCAATAATTGAGGTATTTCTTTAAAATTAACATTTCTAATTTAAGTAGAATTCTATAATTTTTCTAATACAAATATAGGCTCGTGGTCAAGAAATAGGCGCATCAAGCATCCAGCCCGGACGATATCAAACAAGATGTGATGTTAGTCAGCGGCGAGAGGTGCTGGCGCTGGCGTGGAGGATCATGTCACGGGCTCAGCGATGTTGCTTCAGCACGTGCTCTCGATGTTTCCCGGCTTGCCGAGCAGATCCTAGGGTTAAAACCAACAGGGCATCGATCGGTAGCTCCAACCAATCCGATTGGACAGAACTCTTGTGCTGCTACAGGGAAGCAGCCTCGCAGGGAGCTTCTGATTGGCCGGACCGTAGATATGTGATGTCCGACGGCTCACTTTACATGTAGGATCGAGGCGGATCAACGTCGAGGTTAGGCGCCAGTACACACAAGTTGACCACTTAACCACAGAATTAGCGAGAAAAGGGAGAGCCCACGCGTGCGCGCGTACCTTTCGCGCCCACATGCCCTCTCTGCCAGCACGGCTGAACTGTGCAAGTATGCCTTCTCTTCTGGTGATCTTCTTGGCTCGGTCGGCGGCCGCCATGAAATGAAAGTAGTCGATGTTCAGTTGTTCACCCGTGCTTTGCCTCGGTTTTTGCACGTTTGAACGCGGCCTCCTCCGTTGTATACAAGCTTGGGGTTTTTCTCCGCCTTTGTGATTAGGATGTAGGATGGTGAGAGCGAAGCATGTTAGAGTGTTTTAAGGGGTTATTCTCGTGATAATCCACTAATCTTGATGATGTGAGGTATTTTTAGATTTTGTAGAAACAAATTTGAGAGGTTGTTCTACTTAATTTCTTTTTTAATAAAAACTTTGATTAGTTTTTTAAGATTTTTTTACATTTAGGATCAACATGTCAAATAATTTAGTTTTTTAAACATTGTATTTTATCAACACATGTATATAATCAGATACGCCATTGCTCAAAACAACTACGCAGTTTTCTCGATGGAAATTACTAACTTGTTCCAAGTTCCAACCGAACACTGCAACATCTAGCAGCATGCGATTGGTTAGAGAACTATAGCTAGAGTTTGGTGTGTCCAATCTCTTACGTGCTTGAAATTCTAAATGCACAATAACATTATTTATTGCACACTTTATTCATCACTCTAAAATTATTTCTTACTTTGCTCTACACTCTAAAAGATTTCTTTTCTCCGGTAGTCACTCTATAATTATACTCTATTTTACTTCTTAACCTAGGATGCACTAAAAGAACCGAAGTTGGGCTAGGGATATAAATGCAGCCTAAAATTACTTTATGAATAATGTACCTTACGGGTGAGAGCTGTTCTACGAAACATTAAACATAACGTTACACAATGTGCTCTAATTATTCTAGACCGAGTGGTCTAGATAATTTATGAGCTAGTACCATTTTGGATCCTAATCTATGGTTTCTCATCCAATTTGATACCTAAGATGTAAAATGAAATAAAATTTGTCCTGATATTATTAAAACCATATTTCTTTGGTCCCTTGATCAATCAAACCCATATTGTAGCTTTGGGTTAGATGGATATAGACGTGGTCTATTTTGTGCGGGTGGACAAGGAGATGGACTGTCACCTTGACACTAATGTGTCACTAGAGAATAAATGGTTTAAGTCCATATATTTGAGAATAATCCCTATTAAATCTCAAAGGGCCATGTATTATGAGGCAGCGGAAACTCTTTAGCGCCAGCGTACCACATTGCTATGGGAGGTGAGAAGCACCAACTTAATTAGCATGGTCCACTCCAGAAACTCAGGTGGGAAAGAGAGAACCCACATGCTTGCTGCTTGCCTTGCCTCATATCGCCGGCGCGCATGACACCTGTGTGAATGGTCCGTCAAAATTGGCCCTCTTGTTTGCACAAGTGTGGTATACTTTTACGGGTCATTTTTGCTTCTGAATTATTATTAGGAAAGAAAGATCCTGACAATATTGATTTGAGGGTCATCCAAAAGGTTATCTGCTAATAGAATCTTATCTATGATAATATAATCTTTCGGTGAAAGGCAGAAACCTAGCAATGCTCTGTTAAGTCGCTAGTGAGTCACTCTAACTCAGTAAGGAGATGTTTGTCCATGGGACTCATATAAATACCGATGGAGCACGGCATTTGCCATAACTTCTGATTTTTGCCTTCTCCATTTTGTTGTGATGCCACAAAATAACATGCCCCGCCCCATCCCACTGTTTTTAGCATGCATTTAGAGTGGGAGAGCAAGTCTCCATCAAGATCCTGCGGTGATCGAAAATAAGATTTTTGGAAAGCGCCAGATAGACCTGATAAAACGTCAGGCCGGGTCGAGCTTCGGGCTGGGCTTGGAAAAGCCCAGTCCCGCGGAACTAGGCCCGAGCCCGGCCTAGCCCGGTGCGTCGGGCTCGAAAACCAGGCCTGAGCCCGGCTCAAAGCCCGACGGCCCGGCTTAGCCCAGCCACAGATAAAATCGCAAAAAAAAAAACTAGGCCCGGGCCTGGCCCGGCCAGACAACCGGGCTCCGGATTGAGGCCCGAGCCAGGCCGATGCATCTGTTGCGCCTGGCCGGGCTTCCCGTGATCAGGTCTAGCACCAGACATGACTGCTCGCTGTTGTCTACTTCCACTGCGATGACTACTTCTGTGTTGTTAGTACGAGCTGTTTTGTCCAAAACATTGTAGTGACGAGGTTGTCTTCGTCACTCCCTATTTCAAGGTAGAGTGGTGTCGGCGTGTTTCAGCCGGCAGATTTTTCGGGGAACTAATCCGGTTGTTTAGCGGTGGGGGTTTGCGTAGTTAGATCGCCTTTCTTTCTTCACACGTGGATGAGAAAGATAAGAACACTCAAGAACACAGCCGGATTACCCAGGTTCAGGCCCCCAGAGTGGATAATAGCCCTAGTCCTAGTTGAGTTCCTGCTGCTTGTGTCTACTATGGTTCAACTGAGGGTTCTCCTCTTTACAGATGCACCCTAGCCCTTATATACTCGCAGGCTGGCTTGCGTAAAGGGAAAGGTAAAATACATTTATTGCTCCGATCACTGTAGCCATCATTCCTCTTGGTCTCTTAGTCCGCACCGCCGTCCTACCTACCCACTCTCCGACAGAGGACAAGTTAGATGGGACACAGCAACCCACCTATCCTGAGCGCTTCACTGCTGCGACGCAGCCCATGTGATCGAAGTGGCTATAGTGTAGCTGACGCCACGAGCGAGACGGGGCAATCATACTGTCAGACGCCCCACGCACCCCGCGGTTAGACCTATTCCGTCGCATTAAATGGCCTGGAGTTGGTGTATTCCGTAAATCCTTAGCAAGGAAGCTTTCTTACACCTTTGTCCTTTATCCCTGACAACGAGGCCCATGCACCCCTTCGTTCTGCATGCGCGTGCGCCTGTCCACCTGCTCGCCGGGCCGCCACGCATCCAGGTCGCCCAGCGCCTGCGGCCTAGCCGTCCACCTGCTCGCGGGGCCGCCACATGCCCTGGTCGCCTGGCGCCTGGGGCCTGATCGCCCACCTACTCGCCAAGTCGCCAACGCGTCCTGGTCAGCACCTAGTAGCAAAGTCTATGCACCCTCATGCTCAAGTTAGATAACTTTAACTCCGCGTGCTTTTCTTCTTCCATGGGTCCCTGCTGATAGCGGTGGAGAGGGTGCTCTAGTGTCGTACGCACCGATAAGTGGTATATATTTTCCTACCCCTTGCAGTTTATTCTTTTGCTGCTGCGAGTTATTTTCATGTCATAAATTAACCCTCTATGGTGCATTAGTGTTTCTTGTTAGATATATATGTTGCGGTATCATACATGCCTCACTTATCCATATGTGAGTTGCTTAAGTTGATTTTTCAGCATGTTATGATTTATTGTGCAATTAAGTTGAACCTAAAAGTGTTCCTTATTTTCAATAATCCAAAAACTTTAGTGTACACTTTCGTTAACTATTGCTGGCTTTGCCGATGCCTTGAGTCGAGAGAAATTTATCGATGTGCATTTCGAAAAAAACCTAGGTCAAAGTCATTTTGTGGCTAATTGCTATGAACGATACTGGGTTGTGGCTCGTAAATTTGAAGGGATACTTACTCATAAAAAGGAGAAAGAGTTCAAAGCTGCCACCACCCTTTTTATAGGTGCCGTTCTTAGCGTCCTTGTTGTTCGTGTGTAGAAACCGTCACACACAGATGGTTCCACGTGTAATACACACAGGGTGGCAATTTTAGCGAGCACCAATGTTGGGAGTGGCAAATCTTCAATTTTTTCAGCATGAAGCATAAGGGATCTCACGCAGTCCCTAACCAATAGCTCTATGAATGGCCCGCTCTAAGCTATTGAGAGAGACGCAGCCTAGAGTTGTTACCACTTACCAGTAGCTTTCTTGACCGCCCGATCTAAGTCGTCGACATAGACGCTGCCCAAAGCTGTTACAAGCGTTTCTCTTGATGGACGATTAGCGGCCATAGAGGGAGACCACAACATTAACTCACGATGCGGCCGGGAGCCGCGCTCCACCGCCTCCTCCCCGCAACCTGTGACGGCCTCCTCCTTGCTGTTGTGCCAGCTCCCCGCCACCGCGCCTCCTCCCTATCGCTCGTGGCCGCCGCCTCCTCCCCGCCGCCCTCTCTACCTCCTCCCCGTCCCACGGCCGCCATCCTGACCAACCGCTTCGCCGCTGGCCCACTGCTATGCCACACTCCGTCACCTATCTGCCTCCAACCAGAGCCGCCGCCTCTCCCCCTCCGACCACCCTCCCGCCAACCCATCCAAGAACCCTCCTCCTTCGACCACCCTTTGCCACTACCACCCCGTTGTTTTTCCAGGACTTGGCGCCCTCTCAGGAGATCGCGTCTGGCCAAGCCGGACATTAATTTGCAGCCAGCGAGGTAGAAGAGAGGGCAGAACTAGGTGGCCAAGGCCCCTACAAACCCTCACGACTTGATTAAGATCGAGATCGATGGTGGTAGGTGAGGCTGATCCCGCCGCCTGGAATGTCCAATCTTTAATTACATGCATAAATGTCTAACTTTAATTAAAAATTTTCAGCAAATTGCCTGCCATCAAGCCACAAAGGCAACCCACAACCTAGGAATGCCCTAGGTGGCCTCGTGCAATAGTTCTACCCAAGCATGGTGATGATAGGGGATGTCACTAGGCCTGCGTATAGCTGGGACGACTACAAGCGCACCACACAACGGGGATGACACTGCAACCGAGCAGTGCATCCAGGAGTTTTGGGTAAGTGTAGAAAATTAATATTTCCATATTTTAGTATCATACTAACATGCCTTTTCCTCATGTTTTCAGCTTAGGTTCTGGCCCCGTGCAAGGCTTTATGAGCATGGCTTTGACCCCATCCTCGATAAGAACTGTAAGCAAAACGTCTGGGATATGATGTCAGGGGCACGCGTCATCTCCATCAAGGAGCATTAAGTTAAATTCATGATGTCGATGATATTACGCTTTTCCAATTGCACGTACTATATATTACACTATATATATGCCACTCCAATTCTGTTCAAATTGCAGGAGAGACCGGGCACGAGCCTACCAAGTTGCGAGTCTGGCATTGTGGGCACACGAAGAAGCCTAAGAGCTGGTGTTGCCCCCAGTGCAGTGGACCCTGTTGCACAGAAGAAGCTGGTAAGTGTGAAGTTTTTCCTATACTAACGAGGGCATTTCCCTGGCTTAATTATTAAATCAAATGCAGGATCGATATACGGTGGCGTGCAGGATAGAGCACGGTGCGGATCACTATCTAGATACCCTTTTGTGATCCACAAGCACATTGGGGAATGTCTCACGGGAGACTGGCAATCGGAGCATATTACTTGACGTGCTTTATCAAATTCTATTGTAGTCACAACTAGCTTCAAATTCTAACTAATAGCTCATGCCGCTTTCTTATAGATCCGAGGATTACATGCCCGAGGTGAGGGCCTCCCGTACCATCGCTGAGAGCCGTCGTGAGTTTGAGGCATAAATCCTCAGGAAGAGGGAGGAGGATAGGAAGCATTATGAGGAGGTGCTGCAGACCCTGCAAGCCAGCATGAGGACCATGGAGGAGGATCATCAGCAGGCGACGGAGGAGGCTCAAAGGGAGCGCAAGGCTTTCCACACTAAGATTCCAACCCTTGGAGTGACACGCCAGGGTACGTAATATTCTGTTAGCACCATATTTATATCTACATTTTCATTTCAGCGAATTCACATTTTTCAATTTTGTAGATGGGACCGAGCAATTTAGGAGGCCAGACCACCTATCATGCGTACGTCGGAATTATACGGCTGTGGGGTACCTGCACTCTAGAGCCAATAAGTGCCTTCAAACTCACATATTCGGTTATTTCTTCAAACATAAGATTTACGAATAGAAACATGTGTTCATAATCTTCATTTGTACTAGGGTTATAACTCTCAGACTCCTGCTGCAGCTCAGGTGGACGACGACCAACACGGCGAGGAGGGTTCAGGAAGCCAGCCACCTGGACAGGACTATGTGTCCTAGTTCTTGGACGGCACCCCACCGAATGGGCCTTGAATTGCGAGGTCTACTTTTATCTCTTCTGAACATATGTCGATGAATTGTAGATGAAATGTTGGAGTGTATGGACTTTGTGTACTTTGACGACTTTGTGGATGTGTATGTTGATGTTGAATGATGTGCGAATGTTATGTGCATGTTGTATCTCTCTCTCTCTCTCTATGTGTGTGTGTGTGTGTGTGTGTGTGTGTGTGTGTGTTTCATGTTGATGTCAATGGATATTTGGATGTCACATGTGCGATCATGCCGAGGTGGGGAATATTATTGCATTTTGGGTTTGCATGTTACTGTAGCTCCTACAAAATTTGGGTTTTTATTGCCATTTTCCCATCTATTTTTTTCCACTAGAGGTCAGCCCAGGAAGGAAGTACTATTGACGACTGCATATAAGTCGTAGCGGTGAGTTGGTTGTGGGTTTCACTAAATTATTCTCGACGGTCGTCGAGAGTACTAGAACCAACCGTTAACTGGCCGGCCTCACACTAGTTCGAGAACTGCTCTTGACCGCCTCATACATGGACATTGAGAGTGCGTGTCTCGATCGAGCCATCGAGATAACCTACCTCTCTCGGCCTATTTGACTTGATCATTTTTTGATGGTTGGTCATCGAGACAAGCTACTATTGCTGGTTTTTGCCGTTTTCACGATGGTCCAAGTCATCGAGAAATCTGGCGTTTGCTGTAGTGACAGTTTGGCCATGTCATAGATTAAAACAATGGGTCGATTCATCCCAGTGCACATTGATCTACCCTATATATGCGACACATAGAAAGCTTGGACATCAAATAGATGAGACCAGTAGCTCGTCCCCAACGAACTGGATTGCCTCAATCCACATTAAAAACACCTCACAATGGATATACCAGCCGTCTTTGCACAATTAAAACAACATAGGAAAAACACCATATACTCGATCTATTATACAAGTGGTCCATCCACACACCAAACGTTGATGCGAGACCCTAATAAACATTTCTAGATGCCTACACAAGGCTCTCTCTCAAGGAAAACAATCAAATTAAGGTGCATCACAAGAGGGTTAAGTTCCCATTTGATCAACACACCAACTTGAACCCCCCCCCCCCCCCCCTTTATCTCTTAGTCGATTTTCTAGACCGTTGATTGAACGTCTCTATAGGACATATAAAAGATCTAATGGTATAATCTAGCTATGTGAAAATCAACTGAGACTTATTTAAAAATCAGTCGTCTGAGAAGCAGAAAACCGTTCAATTTTTTGAGTGCAAAAGATTCTCAAAAAATGCAAAATATGAAGCACTGTTTCGGACGAATTTGGCTTCCCTGCTCCCTCCCGTGCTCCCTCCTCACATGTGTGTTGCTCTCCGGGCCCCACTTCCTTACTTCTTGCCTTGCTCCCCCAATGCGAAGCTGCCACGTCTCGGGAGCATGAGAGGGAGCAAGCCCGGGAGCAGGGAAGTCGCGTCCGTTTCGGACAGTCCAAGGTGCGCCGAAACGTCTGGGACGACTGAGTCCTGGCTATTTTCTTTGGAAAAAAGAAAACCAGTTTGGCGTATGCCAAACGGTCCGGCACATTGGTCCGACGTTTCCATTGATATGTTTATGGGAAAATTGGTCCCACGCGTACGACCTCTGCGCCCAAGGGCGGATCCAAGAAAATAAGTCACTGGGGTCGTCGGGGTCATTTTAAGTCTAACGTAATAACTTCGTATAGCATACATTATACGAAGTTATACGGGCCCCACGCGCCAGGCGGGTGCGTGGGCGAGCCCCCTCTGAAGACCATGCGAGGGTCCCACGCGTCAGGTGGGGCCCGCACGGCAGGGAACGTCCCGAAAGGAGTCTTCTGGGCGAAGGCTCCCCCTGCTGCGAAGGACGAGCGCATTTAATGCGACATCACGCGCGGATAGACAGCTGAAGACATGATTACCGCTACAGTGACCCCTGCAGGTCTGAGCGGCTGTCACTGTGGCGCAGAAGAATTGACCGGCAGAGAGAAGGTTTGCTTGAGATGGCCGCCCGCGTCAGGAGGAGCAGACTGGGCCCCACCCGCAGCCTCACTGGTGTGACTGTGCGGGTCAGTGGCCACTTGCGAAGTGCGCGAGGGCGGCGCCGCGCGATGCAGTAGCAGCACGTTTTCGTCTCTCCTGTCGTGTCTTGTTACTGTGCCAAGGGTACTGTACTGCCTACTCCCCCGGCTCTCTCCGCTAGTTCAGAGCTTGTATAAGGGGGGTGAGGTTGCACGAGCATGGGGGCATCCAAAACACTCTGTAAACACATTCCCATTCAACCACAATCGAGAAAGAGCTAAGGCTCAGCAGGAGTAGGGCTATTACCCGCGAGGAGGTCCGAATCTGGGTAATCCCCGTGTGTTGGTCCTTGCTGCGTCCAGTGCTCAATCGAACTGAGCTCGGCCGATAGGCTAGCAGAGTAGAAATCTGACTAGGGGTGTGATCCGCAGTGGTTGAGCGGTGAACACGCCGTCAACCACTCCTTTTGAACTTGGTTGACCACGTGTTGGAAGTCCCTGCGTACCATTAACCGCCGTATGCCCAGCGATATGAAAATGCGGAGCTCGTGGATGAGTGCCTCGTAATCGGCAGCGTTGTTGCTGACTGAAAATAGGATCGAGAGGACGTATCGTTGCTTCTTTCCAGTCGGAGATATGAGCAAAATCCCAGCCCCCGCACCCCTGAGCATGAGGAAACCGTCAAAGTACATTGTCCGGTACTCGAGGTTTTCCTTTGCTGCTGGGGTCTGGGCCCCTTTCCACTCTGCGACGAAATCGGCAAGTGACTAAGATTTAATGGCTAGTTGAGGCTTGAACTTTAGTTCAAAGGCTCCATGCTCAACTTTCCACTTCGCAATTCTCCTGGTGGCTTCCCTATTGTAAAGTATATATCCAAGTGGGAAGGAAGTGACCACCGAAATCTCATGATCTTGGATGTAATGCTTAAGTTTCCGTGATGTGATTAGCACGGCGTACAAAAGCTTTTGAATATGGCGTACCTTATCTTGGCGTCGCTCAATACTTTACTAACGTAGTAGACTGGGCATTGTACCTTCTGAAAGGAGCCTTGCTCATCCCGTTCCACCACCAGCGCGTTGCAGATGACATGGGTCGTGGCGCCGATGTAGAGCAGTAGTGGCTCCTATGGCATGGGTGGCACCAACACCGAAGGCATGGTGAGGAACCTTTTGAAATCTTTGAAGGCTTATTGCACTTCCGCCGTCCACTGAAAGCCATCTTGTCAGCGTAGGAGCTTGAAGAATGGTATGTCACGCTCCACGAGTCAAAAAATGAATCAGCTGAGTGCCACAATGCATCCAGTGAGCTTTTGTACCTCCTTCTGGCTGTTTGGGGACTTCATCTTCATGATGGCGCTGACCTTTTCTGGGTTGGCCTCGATTCCCCGGAGAGATATGATGAATCCGAGTAATTTACTGGATGGAACCTCGAAAGCGCACTTCTCGGGATTCAATTTCATCCGATATGTCCTTAAGCTCTCGAATGTTTCGGTCAAATCTGTTATGAGATCTGACTTTATTCGCGTTGTCACGATGACGTCGTCGACGTAGGCCTCCACGTTGCGGCCGGGCTGAGTATGAAAACACTGCTGTATGGTGCGCTGATAGGTTGCACCGGCGTTTTTCAGCCCGAACGGCATTGTGATATAGCAGAAAGCACCAAAGGGCATAATAAACTACGTCTTGATGCAATCTTCCTCCTTCAGACTGATCTGATGATAGCCTGAGTAAGCGTCTAGAAAACTTAGGAGCTCGCACCCAGCGGTGGAGTCCACCACTTGGTCGATGCGGGGGAGCCCAAAAGAATACTTGGGACATGCTTTGTTGAGGTTGATGTAGTCGACGCACACGCGCCATGTCTTGTTCTTTTTCTGCACCAAGACCGGGTTTGCTAGCCACTCGGGATGATACACCGCCCTGATGAACCATGTTGCCAACAGCTTTGTGATCTCCTCCCGTATGGCGTCCTTCCGATCTGGCGCGAATCTTCTCAAGCGCTGCTTGATTGGTCGCGCCTTTTTGTCGACGTGCAGAGAGTGCTCGATCACTTCCCTCAGAACACCAGGCATGTCCGAAGGTTTCCAAGCGAACACGTACTGGTTTGCCCGGAGGAAAGTGACGAGTGCATCTTCCTATTTGCTGTCGAGCCCTGTCCCAATCACGGCTGTTTTAGCCGGATGAGACGGGTCCAACGTAATCTTCTTGGTTTCTTCGGCAGCTTGGATGGAAGTCTTGGCCTGCTTTTCGGCGGGTATGTCCCTTTCCTCCTGAAGGGATGCAACTTCCTGTCGAATCTTCTCCATCTCAGCCGATGAGTCCAGCGCCTGCGCCATCTCACAGCTTTCGTTGTCGCAGACTAGAGTGTTTGACGTCGCCAGGGATGGTAATTACACCATTGGGACCAGGCATCTTAATGACTAGGTAGGTGTAGTTAGGGACGGCCATGAACTTGGCGATCCCTGTCCTTCCCAAGATGGCATGATATGCCATCTCGAAATCAGCCACTTCGAAGCTCAGACTCTCGGTCCGATAGTTGTCCTTGGTCCCAAACGTGACAGGCAATGATACCTGCCCGAGTGGTATCGCAGACGTTCCTGGGATCACTCTGTGGAATGGTGATGATCCCTGCCGTAGCTCGGAGCGAGGAATCTTCATTTGATCCAAAGTCTTGGCGAAGAGGACATTAATCCCACTGCCGCCGTCGATAAGAACCCTCTTTAATTTGTTTTCCACGAACGACCGGATTCAGCACCATAGGATACCTCCCGGGAAAGGCGATCCGGTCTGGGTGGTCCGATCGGTCAAAGGTGATGGGTACTTCAGACTAGCGCAAGTATTTGGGAGCCACGGGCATAATGGCGTTGAACTCCCGAGTGGTAAGCTTCTGCTTCTGCTTGGACTCATACGCATCAAAGCCCCTCGAATATGTAGCTGATCTCGCGCTCAGCGTCTTCGTAGTCTCCATCGGGATTTTTGCCGTGTCCTCCTTTTGCCGCCGACTGCTTTGAGTTATCGACGAACTTCTGGAGAATGAGGCAATCTTTGGCAGCATGTTTTCCACGTGGGTGAAAAGGACATACCGCTTCCATGACCTTGTTATAGTCGTTGTCATCCATGACCTTGTTGTAGTCGTTGTCATTGGGGGCTTAGGCCGATTATGCTCTATGTTGGCGACCATCTCGTCCCCCTTGCGCTTCTTGTCTTTAGGTTTGCTCTGTTCGTCATTTGGCTTCTTCTTGGGGCCTCCGTCGTGGCCTCCACGGTGATTCATGATGGCTTCCACGACGTTGGCTTCCTAATCCGCCATCGTGAACATGGCCTTGAGAGTTCGCGGGGGATCCCGAGTCATCTTCTTGATCAACTCCTGGGATTTACATCCGGTGAAGAAGGTGTCGATGACCATTTGTTCCGAAACATCCCGGATCTCATTCTTCTTCTTGGTGAAGTGCTTGATGAACTCACGGAGAGTCTCGTACTTGTGTCGGTGCAGTTGTCCGATCTCCCATCTCCCGGCAGGCCTTTCGTAGGTCCCCTGGAAATTGGCGATGAACTGCTCCTGTAGGTCGTCCCAAGACTCGATAGAGTTCTCCGGGAGTCCCGTAAGCCAGGTCAGAGCGGTTGGGGTCAGAGCAACTGGCAAATAGTTTGCCATCACGTTCTGATCACCTCCTGCTGCGCTGACCGCTAAGGCATAAACCTGCAGCTAGTTCTTGGAGTCCCTCTCGCCATCGAACTTGTCGATGCCTTTGAGGTTAAAACTGTCCGGTGAAACCACTCGGTGGAGGTCCGAAGTAAAAGCCTGAATCCCCTCCAAGGGTCGTGGCCGCCGCCGCCGCCGCCGCAGGGATCTGTTGCGATGCTACCGCCGCGGGTCTTGACGATGGTCGCGCCGGCTGGCAGTGCTCTCGGCGTGATCATCGTCGCGCCTACTGATCGCCCTTGATGCGCTCGCTCCTTTTGGCTTTGATGTCATGGCGGAGGTCTTGTACGGCATACAGGCGTGACCCGCTGGCGGCAGAGGTGCGCGCCTTGCTCCGATTGCGCCCAGAGCGGCTATGAGCTGTTGCGGTGGGAGCAGGGTGCGCCTCGTTTTGTTGAATGGCCGCCATCTCGACCATGGCTGTCGCATGAGCTAGGATCGGGACAAGCGGACTGTTCTCAGGAAGCTGCGGTGCGATAGTCTCCAGAAGAGTCTTCGAGGTGATGATGTTTGCTTGGGGTTGTGTAGACATCTTGATCCCTTAAATTTTCCGCGCGAAGCTCGTTCTGGACATTGCGCTCACGGATACGAAGTTTACGTATGCGATCTTGATCTTCGGCGCGACGCGGCTCGGCATCAACCGCCTCGGTGGTGGCCGCCTCGCTCCCAACTGGTTGAGAGTCAGAGTGATGGTCGTCCGTGCCAAGGATGAAGACTTTCCGGTAAGTGCATATCTCCGTACTCTCGTCGACTCTGAGTCTGAAAAAGAGAGGCTGACCTGCTCGCTTTGTCCAATGGGTTTGCCGGTGTTAATGACACCCACGAACGTGGTTGGATCCAATCTGTTAAATTCGATTGGATCAGTACATCGATTCCCTGAGTGGTCACCTCCTATCCCAATCTTAGGAGCCGCCTGCGCAAAGGCCGCGGCGAGATTCCTAAGACCGGGGGGAGATCCAGTCGGGGCTGGTGAGTCTTCATCAGGCCGGATTAGATCCGTGCCCGTGCGGGTGATTCCACCGAGTCCTTCTTCGCCCTCTTTGAGGAGAGGCGCAAAGTGGGATCGCAAGCGGATCAATTCACCGAAGGTACATGCCGAATTCTCCAAGCCAAGAGGCAATGGGTCCCATTGAACGCGTGTATCTTCTTGTTGGGAGGTCTCTCTAGGAGGGGAGAGACGAAGATTGTCGACGCCGTCGGCGATAAAGTCCAGGGTGCCAAAGCGCAGTGACTGCCCCAGCCTCGGATCGACAGTCGGCGATCTTGAAGAAGCCATCTAGCTTGAGCGATGATCTTAACGCTGCCCCCTACCTGGCGCGCCAACTGTCGACTGGTGGCTAATCGGGGGTCACCGTCGGCAATAAATTTGTTACGGGGTCGCAAGCAAGAACAAAGCCAGATGGTAGTACAAGACAAGGTTTATATAGGTTCGGGCCCTTAGCTCCAAGGTAACACCCTACTCCTATGCTTTGGGATTATGCCTCTGTGTGAATTTGCAGATGACAAAGATAATGCGGGATGCTGTGTATGATGATGATGTAGGATGATTCTGCCTTTGGCCTCCACCCCTCCCTTTATATAGTGCAAGGGGGATAGTGTTACATGGTGGCACGTAGTACATGGTACCTAATTTGGTTATGCCGATGCATGGTATGCAAGTATGAATCTCCTAATTACACAGAGCTTGATTATATCCTCAGGAACATCCTTGGCGCCCAAGCTATACGTAACCCGAATGGTCTCTATCCTGATCAACTGACTTGAGTCATCCCCATCTGCTCCCTCATGGGCCTTCTAGAGGATACCCGGGGTCCATGTAGTCTACACCAGCATTGGGCCAGGGGTCAGCAAATCAACAGCCAGCAAGGCAAGGACCCCAGACTGGAGGCAACCAGCAGGGTTAGAACAAGAATGCAGGTCCAAACACTATTGGGCTCACCTGTTTCAAATGTAAGCAGGTGGGGCATTTTGCACACTTTTGCCCTCTAAAGACGGGGAACCAGACCCAGCAAGTTCAAGGAGGACAAAACCGCAATGCGCCCAACTTCGGGCCTGTGCAACTAATGGGAGTTAGACGGGTCAACCATGTCACAGCTGAGGAAGCTAAGAAGCACTCGACGTGGTACTAGGTATGTTCTTGGCAATCTTTGTACCTGCAACAGTATTATTTGATTCAAGAGTATCTACTGATCGCCTTACTAAATTCGCCTAAGGGCGTAACATGGTATGTAATATTCAGGGATTTTATTTAATCGATGTAAGCTTGTGTCGGGTATGTGATCTTCCGTACTAGTGTACCGATCGAGGGACTAGTGCATGGGATTCCGACTCTTAAGGTAAGTTAAAATTGAGGGCCCACAAAGCTGGTATCAGAGCATGCGACTGTAGGACCCTTAGAACTTAAGAGCATCCCCATCTCACCCCCCAAATGCCCCTCTATTTCAAAAATTTTCAAATGCAGCAGGAGGGAATTTGATGCATGTGAGAGGGAATTCGCACTGTAGTGATTACTGTAGCAGTTACTGTAGCGATAGAGGGAAATTTAGAGGCCCTGCTGGGGATGCTCTAAGAGGTCGAAGATAAAAAAATTATATTTTCCTTCTGATTATTATTTTAATGCTAAAATATTTCTTTAATACTCCGTCTACCTATTCTAACAAATTATTTGTTAAAATTTGTTAAAGAGCGCTGTGGCGGATGATTCTTTCCACTAGAGAATTCTTGCGTTTCGCTCCTTCCAAATCTCCAAAACGATTATATTATGGTGGTTCTTCAGCTCTCCTTGCGTTATCATTAGACCTCTCGACCAACTCATTGCTGCTAGGATTAGGATTCTAAGTGAAGTCGAGGGAATGCTGCTGTCCAAGAAGCGACAAAAGCCCAAAGTCGCTTGGTGTACCTACATGTGGCAAGAAGGTGGTTTGTCGTCTCTGGTGTTTGCCTCCGTCGGCAAAAGACTCTGCGCTAGGCCAATAAGTGCACCGATTATTCGATATGCTGAAAAGAATGATTTCCTTTCCCTTTGAGATCAATATTTGTCACATTTCGTTCTAATACTATTTTCGTATCCATTAAGAGTAAACATCTGGCACCAATCAGAATATTCCATTCATCAGCCATCTCCAAGCCTAATCCATTAAACATCAAACCCGGGCTATAAGATAATGAGCACGTCAAGAGACACACCAATTTTTGATAAAAGTTTAAATCCTGCAACCACGTGTTATTCAGCAATGCATCCCTCAGTGGCATGTTTTTCCTTTTTTATTTTTCGGAGATGAGGTATATATGTTCGACGCAATGTCCTTAAGCCACCTCCCTTGTGGGTAGTGGTGGGAGTTGGGCCATGCCGGGCCGGCACGGCCCCGGCCCGTCGTGCTTCGGGTCGGTGCAAAACGGGCCGGCATGGCACGGCCACCGTGCCGGGCCAGCATGGAGTGCCAAAATCTAGGCCCAGCACGGCCTAAAAGCACAGCGGGCCGGCTTCGGGCCGGGCCGGCCCGAGCACGGCACTAGTAACAAAAACAGTAGGAAAAATGATTTTTGAGAAATTCATACGTTGCTCAAGTAAAAAAGTTGTTTATACAAAACAGATGCATCTCGAAATTATATATAACTTTCGTGTTCAACCAAAATTCATTTGAGCAACATAATACCTCGCAAATGGTGAATAACCGAGGACAGTGCCGTCGGCACAAAGCGGGCAGCGACAAAAATAATTTTTATAAAATCATACGTTGCTCAGATAAAAAACTTCTCTACATGAAAAAGATGCGCCTCGAAATTATCTACAACTTTTATATTGAACAGAAATACATCCGAACAATATAAGACCATGAAAAACATAAAATACTGACTCGGACCTCTTTTCGGGCCGGGCCATCCCAAGCACGGCCCGTACAGTCGGGCTGGGCGGCACGTCGTGCCTAGTTTCCAAACCCGGCCCAGCAAGCCATTTCGGGCCGTGCCAGTCCGGCCCATCAAATCTCCATGTCGTGATGGGCCACGGGCCTGTTTTTTTGGGCCGTGCCCGAGCTGGCCCGTTTGGCACGGCCCGTTTCCCAGCACTACTTGTGGGTGCCCCCATGCTGAGTGCCACAATTTAATAGTCTCTTCGTTATCTAGATTTATTACTGTACTCTCTTCGTTATAAAATATAAACACTCCTAGCGCACCCGAAATTTATCTGACTGCCTCGTTGCTTTGTTAAAGACACAGGACCGGTGTCATTTCATTGACCTGACTCCGGGCTAATCAAGACCAGCTCATTGCTTTGTTTTAAGTCATGAAGTAAATCTATCGTACTCAATGTGTTGGGGTTGCACTAACCCCTAGGGCATACCGCTACAGTACCCAGAATGACTACACATACAGTAGGCTGCCTACTACATCTGTCCGCAAATAAGATAATTTCTATAGTTCAAATTTTATCCCAAAATAAGTTGATTTCTACCTTTTAGCCTACCTCCGATCAACAAATTGAGCCCTCTAATACCCCTTACCAACACACCCACCAATACACTTTTTAGGGTCAAAACTGAGTGGATACGGACGGATGATGGTTTTACCATATCCGTATTCGCTTTCTTTAATCGGATACGTACAGATACGGATATGGATAGTATTAAAACGGATCGGATATTGAATCAGAAACGGATATTAATAAAACGGATAGTACCCGGAATCAGATAATAACCGGAAACGAAAACAAATATTTTTAGATAGTATGTATACCATCATAAACTTTGATTACCATAGCAATATTGCCCATAACATAACAATTTAAGATAACAAAAGTGCACATATAGTTTACACATTGACCATACGTGGCGACGGTTGACACATTGATCACATATGAAAACTTGGTAAGTAGCTGGTGCCTGACGTCTGACGGCGTGGTGAGGTGAGACGTGAGGTGTTAAGCTTGCTTAGTTATGGGCTTGATATTGGTTTACATGCTATTGGGCCTCAACCTAGTTTTAGGCCATTATCCGGCGAGGGATAATTTTATTTTAGGACAGAGTGAGTACATAGCATGAATGTATAGTACATGACATGTCTATACAGTACCTAGTGAACAGCTACAAGACCTAGCATGGCTATACGGTACATGACATGTCTTGTAGTAGGAAATTTACTATTGTGTCCATAGTCTCCTGTATACTCAAAACAATAATACTTCCTCTGGTTTCAAATACTTTGTCACCCCGTACCATTCAGTTTATAACTTTAACAGCTCATTTTTTCAAAAGTATATATGTAACAGCCTAGCTGTTATTTTCAGTTAAGCATGCATATCATAACTGTTTCATTTGGTTTCTTTGTGGTTCTTTAAAACTTTTCATTAAGTTGCATATAAGCACTAGGTAACCTGGTGGGAACATAGGACTTTAAAACTAGACAACTGGTGTACCAGTGAGCCAAGCCACTTGAATAGTGAGATACAGATTGGCCGATCCTTGGCGAGCAGATTGCATAGCTCGCCGAGTGCCTTTCTTAGTTAGCCGAGTGATTAGGCATCATGCCAAGTACTGCCGAGTGCTCCCTTGCACTCGCCGAGCTTCCCCAACCAGACCCGAGTGATGGGCGAGTAGGACATGTGGCCGCACGTCGAGCAGTCGGGCGACCACTCCCGACTAAACTTTACTGGGCAACACCCAGCCCGAGGGAAATTTAACTGAGTGAGGAGAAGCCCGAGTAGAGCTAGGAGCGCTATCTCTCAGATTAAAAGCTGCTGGAGTAACCCGAATCCATTTAGTTCCTTTATTCTTTTTGTCCCGGACAAAGTGTCGGTACCCCCTAGTATTCACTCGGCTTATTGGAGATATAACTTGATCGCTGCATGCACTGATTGAATATTAACATACAGGCCAACCCGAGGTGAGTCGAGTACGTTAACACCCAATCCGACTGCTTAGCAGAAGCAAACTCTATTAAAACGAGTGCGAACTCGGATACCGGATATGTGCTCAGTAACGGCTCCCAAGATCAGCTACCGTCACACACATATCCTCGTTTGGTTCGATAGCACAACACATAAACAAATGGTCATAAATTACTATTGCAAAAGGGTATGAACTACTGTCCATACAAATAAGTTTAACATAGTTCAGAGTTGTTCGCAGCGAAATAGAAACTTGTTTCACAAAAGCAGCGAAATATCATTGTCTAGAAGAACAAAAGGCCAGGGTGGTATGCCTCCCAACCCCAGGACAACCGACCGGAAGCTAGTCCTCGGCACCGTGCCCGCTAGCGTCGTCTTTTTCCGCTTGATAGCAGTAGTCAAGCATGGGATCACTATCACCTAAAATAATAACAACTATGGTTTGAGTACAGATGGTACTCAGCACTAGGAGGTAACATATATCCTCATTCATGCATAATTGTTATCAAATGAAGGGTAAGCATGACAATTTTAGCATAAAGAGCATTTGCAAGACATAAACAAAAATAGATTGTAAATGGCATTTAAGAAAACATGTAAAGACTTGTGAAACAACAGTAACATCATTAAGTGTAACATCGCCAATTCCATCAAGATCGAATCACAGGGCTCTATCCGCCCATGGTCTCTATCCGACCATAACATCAACGGGACTCTATCCGTCCCCGGTCTCTATCTAACCAATCACCACGAGCAACCCAGTGCTCGGAAACATAGCCCAACCAAAACCATAACCATCCCAGAACCCAAGTGCTAACCGAAATGTCTCGATTTGACGAGCTTTCATCCCTAACCCAGGGACACGGTTGTTTGAACAGTTCATAACTCTGCAGAGGTGTACGACTTTACCAACACTACACAGCAAACCATGCCGAAGCCTCCTAGATGTACGTGCCAGATCATTGGATCGCCCAGTAACTGTAGCCGAATGTTCCACGTGTCGTGTTGTGGTTCAAAGGAGTTAACCGTTGCTGTGGACGTTACTCAGGGCCTTCTAAGAAGCGGCCCCTATGCAGTCCCCCCCACAAAACACAAACGAATAAGCAACAATAGCCCCAATGATCACCAATGATACAAGTAAATAGAATTCAACATGATTGAGACAAATGAGGGGAGTAATAAGTGCCTTGTTGCTGGTCGCCGAGAGGGAGAACGGCTTGCTCAAGTCCGAGCTTCTCCGGAACGTCGTTTCCTATCGTTTTACTAACAAGCACATCAAATAAAATCCAAACAAAATGCCAAACACATAGAAACAATGGAACATCATAACATTCATAAAGTTCATGAGCTAATGCAGGTTTTACAAAAAGAATCACCCAAATCCGAGTTCGGATGCAGGAGATATGGTCATGTGAATTTGGGGTGTTAAAGATCACTCGGGATAAACCAGTCAGCTGGTCTGCTACTCGGTTCGAGCAGCTTTTGGGATAGAATAAACACTCGACTGAGTTTTGTGTCAACATGAAAGTTGTAAAGAATTTCCTGGCGCACAACTTTCATGTAGAATACTTTTTTATCCGAGCTATGGTCGATTTTATAGAAATTATTGACTGAGTGGCTGTTCCTTGGAACAGGCTGGAACTAAATAAATTTGGGACTGCTGTACTTAGGCTTGGTTTAGCTCAAAGATGTACTTTTGAATGGGGCTTAGGTGATGCAAAACATGGAAAAAGGATGTTCTAAGGTTCTTACCAAGCAAGGGATGCCTTGCTTATGGATTTACGCTCCCAGAATGAGCAGATCGGAGAGGAAGAAGCTTGGCAGCGATTTTCTTTTCCTTTGCTTGCTGTTATACGAGTCCTGTCCTTGTTGCTGCCTCCTCCCTCCTTCTCGTGGTTTCTCTTAACATCCTCGACTCCTTCAGGTGTTGAGGAATCTCCTAATACACTCCCCAAGCTTGGGAATACAAGAAATGGCAGCAAGAGGAAGAATCTGAATGAGTTCTTGCTGTTGCAAGTTCAGAACATGGGAGGTCAAAAAGTTAGGGAACTCACCAAATCCTTCATGCATGTGAATGCCCTCGAAGGTGTGTGGAGCTTAGGTGATGGAGAGCTTCGATCTTGACATGCCCAATCTCTTTCCAAGTATTTAAGTGGAATTGAGAGTGGAGGAACTGCTGCTGTCCTTCTCAGTTCGAGCAGCAGGAAGAAGGGGAAGAAATAAAGTTCTAGAGAAGAGGAAGATGGCTGGTTATGGCCTTAAATAGGGCTGCTATGTGTGGGTGACAAGCGGGGCCAGGTCCCAGCTGTAAACGAGAGGTTTTGGGTAAGGGAAATGGTGAGAAAAGTGTGGGCGCTGCAGCCGCATGAGTTTCTCCTCCACTTGGCATTGCTTTGTGCTAGCGCGCGCCACCTGGTTTGGTTCCGCGGCTTCTCTGCGCTGCGTGGGAAAACTATCGGTGCGTCGCCCATTTGGGCCAATGAGAAAAGAGGAGCCAGGCGACTATGTTCTACCGCCCATTCCATCCAATGGAAGGGAAGTCATCGGGTCTTTGTCCAGGGCAAAAATAATAATTGGACCAGTATTGGATTCGGGTCACTCCAGTAGCTTCTAATCTGAGACATAGCCCTCCTAACTCCACTCGGGCTTCTCCTCACTCAATTAAATTCCCCCGAACTGGGTGTAGTTCAGTCGGGAGTGGTCGCCGGACTGCTCGTCGTGCGGCCACATGTCCTGCTCGCCTGTCACTCAGGTTTGGTTGGGGAAACTCGGCAGTACTCGGCATGATGCCTACTCACTCAGCCAGCTAAGAAAGGTACTCGGCGAGCTATGTAACTGCTCGCTAAGGCTCGGCCGATCTGTGTCTCACTATTCTAGTGGCTTGGCTCATTAGTGTACTAGTCATTTCGGTTTAAAGTCCTATGTTCCCACCAAGTTACCTGGTGCTTAAATGAAACTTCATGAAAAGTTTTAAAGAACCACAATAAAACCAATAAACACAACTATGATATGCATGCTCAACTTAAAAAAACAGCTGGGCTATTACACAAAGACCCGATGACTTCCCTCCCATTGGATAGAATGGGCGGTGGAACACAGTCGCCCGGCTCCTCTTTTCCCATGGGCTTGAATGGGGCGGCGCACCCGACAGTTTTCCCACGCGGCGCAAAGAAGCCGCGTAACCACACCAGGTGGCACGCGCCAGCACAAAGCAATGCCAAGTGGAGGAGAAACTCGTGCAGCTGCATCGCCCACACTTTTCTCACCATTTCCCTTACCCAAAACCTCTCGTATACAGGTGGGACTTGGCCCTGCTTGTCACCCACACATAGCAGCCATATTTAAGGCCATAACCAGCCATCTTCCTCTTCTCTGCACCTTCATTTCTGCCCCTTCTTCCTGTTACTCGAACTGAAAAGGATAGCAGCAGTTCATCCACTCCACCACTCCCAAATCCACTTAAATACTTGAAGAGAGCTTGTGCATGTCAAGATCCAACCTCTCCATCACCTGAGCTCCCCACACCTTCGAGGGCATTCGCATGCACGAACGATTTGGTGAGTTCTGTCGACTGGTGGTAATCTGGGGGTTACCGTCGGCAATGAATTTGTACGAGGGGACGCTATCAAGAACTAAGCTAGGTGGTAGCACAAGACACGGGTTTATACAGGTTCAGGCCCTCAACGGAGGTAATACCCTACTTCTTGTGCTCTAGGATTATATGGTGATCAACCTGCGAGACGCAAGATGACCGAGATGATGATTACAACGTATGCTCTCAGATCAACTTACTTGCCTATGGCCTCCACCCCCTCCCTTTATATAGTGTGGGGGGTAGAGTTACACGGTAGCACGTGATACACGGTACCTAATCTTGTTATGCCGTTACATGTCATGCATGTGCTGATCTCCTAATTACATGGAGATAGATTTTATCCCCGGGAACTTCCTTCGAGCTCAAGGCTCACGTATCCCGAGTGGTCTATAACCCTGACCGGCTGACTTGGATCGCCCCCATCTGCTCCCTTATGGGCCTTCTAGAGGATACCCGGGGCCCATGTAGTCCACAGTAGCCCCCGAGTGCTTTACGATCGAATCAGATGTCCGGCCGACTGGTTCCACCAATATCTCCTGTAATCTAAAAAGAGATTGTAAAGAACTCAAGAAGTCTTAAGTTTTGTGTTGAAGCAATGTCTAGATTGGCAATACCAAATCCAGCTTACTTGGCCCATTGGGCACATCACCTCAACAGAAAAATTCGGCTCCTGGGCATCCACTCTTGCAATACAAAAGCAGCTGTTGACCCATCATGGGGCATGCCTTAAGCCACACCATTACAACTTCCGTCTTGCAGCATGTTGTAACTTTAGCGTTTCAAGACGTATCGACATCAGATGCCTGGCCTTAACATGTAAGAACCAGCACTCGGCCTAACATGGGGCACACCATTCAGCCGGGTGATATCTATCCCAACCAGAGAAGGGATCAGCATAGGCCCCTAGGGGCATACCGATTGGATACAGTTTGACCGAGAGATATTTGTATCCGGGGAGCGGTATACAACTGACGACCTTAGAAAAGGCATACCTCCGAAACTGTAACCAAATTTCACCAACAACCATCCTTGAACATGCAAAGTTGGCTAGTGACCCAACATGGGGTATGCCGTGAAATATTTTTAATTTTGGCGCTGCCGGTCATATGCCCTCCAGGGTGTACCGAGGCCGAATTAGGCTCGATTTTAACACATTGCCACCGTAAGTGGGGTGTTAAGAAACCCTGTTAAGGGGATCGCCCTTTGCAGTTTTCAGCCCAAGCCCAATTAGGGGAAGGCGAAGCGTTTACGCGCCCTTTTCTCACACAGCCGGAACGACACACGCTTCTGTCGAAAACCGTATTCGCGTCCACTTTCGTCCCATCGCCATGATGGTTTTACTGTGTTTGAAACGGATTACAAGGCGCGCCCTTTGAATTCCCTTGGTGTATAAAAGAAATCCCAGGGGCAGAGTACTACTTCACCATCGGCCTTCAAGCTTTCGAATCTTTCTCTTCTTCTCCTCGACGAAACCCAGAAATCTTCACCTTTTCCTCGCTCTAGAGCAATGGCGAATCCTTGGGCCAATCCATGGGCGACCGCTTGCGCTGAGGAACATGCCCGCCTTGTCGCCGTGACGGCCACCGTAGAAGCCGAATGGCGGCGCTGGCGGGAGGACTTCGCAGAGCAGACCGCTCAAAGGGCCATCAGAATCCTTGTTAGTGGCCATCCGCGACTCTACGCGGTGCGAACCCCATTGAAGGACGCTCTCGTTTTCTCCATCCTCGATGTGAAGTGGCCATCAAGGGAGTAGTTTACTTTTCTTTTGTATCCTCCGTGAGCCAGCGACGAGCCCTAGCTCGATGTACTGCGCCGCGGAAAAATGTAATTAGGCTTAAGCGCCTTTTAATGAAGAACTTTTGGAAATCTGAATGTCCTTTCTTCTTCGTATTGTTTTTAATCTCGAATCTGCAACATTGCTTCTCCTCGTCTTGGCTCTGACTCCGCAACATTGCCTCATCTGAGTAGTTAGGACCGCGTGCTCCCGAACCAGCATTCAGCGCTTAACTCAAACCTCTCGGAGGGAACCACTCGGGTAGCCGAGTGATCTCGCCCTTCTCGAAAAGGCCGCATCTAGCACGAAACAAAGGCCCGACCCAGAATGTGAACGCTGCCCGTTGCGATAAGTTTGGAACAGGAGAACGAAATTGGTTCACCTCGCTCACTTTTCGCGCCAGTCTGTTAGCTTCTCCCAGCGAACTCCGCCGCTAGGGTTCTTCTCCGTCGCAACCTCCGCCGCTACCGTCTCCGATCTGCAATGGCTCCACCTTCTCCGGCCGCCCAAAGGCTACGAAGAGCGGAAAGGAGTGGATGAAGTCCATCACGACCGAACGGAGGCTGCAGAAGCTGGTCTCCATCGGCGTGCTCCCCTCTGAAGAGTTCCTGTCGTGGCACCCCGCCGCCGGCGAATCTTGCCCCACCCCTCGCTCCGACGAGGTAGTGGTCTTCGAATCCTTCTTCCTCCGCGGCTTCGGCCTTCCTTGTTCTCCGTTCTTCCGGGGATTGCTGCATTTCTATGGGATCGAGGTTTCGCACCTAAACCCCAATTCTATCTTCCAAATTGCCATCTTTATCAACGTCTGTGAGGCTTATCTGGGGATTGCTCCTCACTTTGACCTCTTTAGATTTCTCTACCTCCTCAAGCCCTTCCCCAACAAGAACTCTCCCAAGGCTGCCGCCGGCGCGGGATTTCAATTGCAGGAAGGGGCCCGAAAATACTACTTTGATCTCCCCTTGAGAACCTCCAATAAGGGTTGGCACTCAGAATGGTTCTACTGCGCCAACTCTCTTTCAGTCCTCCCGTCCTTCTCCGGGGAGTGCCCAACGGTCAGCCCCTCCTGGTCTTCTCTTCTCGCCGATGACGAGGGAGGCCAGGTAAAGGAACTTCTCGTTCTTCTCCAGCGTGCTAACGCCGCCGGGCTGACCGGAATCGGTGTAGTTTGGCACTACACGCAGCGCCGTATCCAGCCCATCAAGGAGAGGGTGCATCTTGCCTTCGAGTACTCGGGATCCCAAGATTCCACTCGGGAAACCGGAGAGAGTCTTTCGCAGAAGGAAATTATCAGTCGGCTGACTGAGCTCTTCCCGCCTGGCTCAGAAATAATGTACACGGATTGCCCAGCCGCATACCATCTGACACTCCTACCACCAGCGGTAAGGAGAAGTCCCTCCTCAACTCAACCGCGGTTTTTTAGGATGACACGAAGATCGATTATAATCTTATTCATACACAGGGACATGAAGCCTTCTTTTCCATGCATCCAGTCCCGGAAGCTCCGCACCACAAAGAGGCACCGCGCAAGCGTCCCGCAGGGGGCTCGGCTAGTGCTCCTCCCGTCAAGAAAGGCAAGGGGGCGCTCCCGAGGACTCGGACGAAGATGATGAAGATAACGTTCCGCTTCTGCGCCACCGCCGTCGCCCAGCAACCTGATCACCTTCAGCCCCGGCGACGCAGCCACGAGGCTCCCCATCTCCCCAATGTGCAGACCCAAAGGCCGCGCCGGGGGCGGAGAAACCTTTCGGCTCGGGCCCAAGTGGTTCGGGCATTCGATTTGGATTCAAATCTTTTAAGTCGTCGCAAAGGTATTCCCTCACGATTTCTCCCCTTCACAATTTGCAAGGGATTTGTATCTTGAATAGTCTCCAAATACTTTCAGAAGACCTGTCAATGATGACGAGCCACCAGGCTCGCATGACTGCGAAGTGCCGGCTTCAGCGTCTCCACAATCCAATCGCCAAGCCAAGCCCCAAACAGCAGGGGATTCGACTCGGCATGCCCCACCTCGCCGAGACTCCAGTCCATCTACTACCACCCGTCGATCCTCGCCAGTGAAGGGAAAAATCCCAGCTCTGGCTCCAGGGAGCTCAGAGCCAGAAATCGAGGAAATTCCTTGCCCTTCTGCTAAAGCTCACGCTCCACCCCTCCGACTGAAATGAAGAAAGGAGATGGAGGGCTACGAGGTCGATGATGGGCAAGAAGCCGAAGAATGGGAAGTGCTGGACAACATGGCAGCGGCTCAAGCCGTGATATACAAGGTAATCCTTTCCATGCCCTGAATCCTCTCTTTGCATAGGGGAATCCCGCCAACCTCCTTCTCATCTCTATGCAGCTCATGAAATCACACGACTTTGTGAACTTATTAAACTTGTCTCGTTGTCCTCCCAACTGTCTATCTAGCTAGTGTAGCTTTCTCTTTATTTGTGTGAATATTTATCGTGTGTGTGTGTCCTGGTCTTTTCATTTATCCTAACCCCCGTTACCTAGATTGGCTGGTTTTTTAAATAATTAAGATATAGAGGTTATCTCTTTAAACCCTCGTTCCCTGTGGATTCGATAACTCTAGGAATACTCCTGGTGAAAACTACAAGTGATATCCGTCCGCTTGCGGATTAATTTCTTTGAGCGTAAGAATCGCAAACAAACCTTCACCAAAATAATGCTCCTTGGATGATAATCCTTGAGACTTGTCTTCGAATGTAGCGCTGGAGGCGAGGCAGAAGGCCCTGGAGGATGAAGTCTTAGCGGCCAAAGAGAAATCGGCCAAAGAGCTAGAAGGTAACTTTCCACCACTGACTCTCCCTGGCTCAGCCTCGAGCAGTCCGGTTGGTTCGTCACATCCGATTGGTTATGCAGAGTCTTGACAGAAGACCAGGGCGCAATTCCAGGTTCTCAACGAAGAAGTGAAGACCGCCCATGAGTTTCGCCGCCGTGCTCTAGTAGGAATAGTCCCAACGCTCCAACGCCTTTACCCTAAAGAAGAGCTGCCGACTGATTCTGACCTCCTTGTGGCCCGCCTTGATGATGTTCCCGAGCGGATCAAGGTCTTCACGCCAAAGGTAGCCATAACATGCACCAGCCAAGGCCTCGCCATCGCAAAGTCCAACTTCCCCCGCCTAGACTGCGAAGCTGTGAAGGAAGGATTTGCGTGCACTGAGGAGAAGACCTGTGCTTTACTAGAAGAAGTCCGCCCGACTGCAACTCATATTGTCGAACACTTGGACTTGTAGATGTATCTGTAATGGAAACACTTGTTTGATCCTCAATACTTAGTACGCTTTATCTTTTTTCGTGAAATGCATTCGCCGACTGGTCCAGCCCCCGAGTGCCAGGAATTAGCACTTGGCTTTCTCACCATGCAACTACGGAGTAGCCAAACGTTGTCATTGGGATATATACACACCATTACTCAAGAATTTTCATAATACCCGAATTTGATCAACACATGTAGAGAGAAAACAACTTTTATTAATATGATAGGGTGCGGTTGACTCTAGACATTATTTAGTGTAGCCCCCGACTTATTATTTGGTCATTTACGGCCAAGTAGCAAGTCAAAAGAAAGGAACTAATTACATGCTGCTTGAATACTAAACTTTAAGAATAAAAACGACGTAGCTGCTCGATGTTCCAGGTGTTAGGCACTTCGGATCCGTTTTCACGCTGCAGCCGGTAAGCCCCGGGCGAGTCACTTCAGCGATCATATAGGGGCCTTCCCAGAGTGGGGAGAGTTTATGCTCGTGCTTCTGATTCCTTCGGATGACCAGGTCTCCCTTGGAGAACGACGGCCCTGTACGTTGCGCTGATGGTAGCGACGCAGGCCCTGTTGGTACTTTTCCAACTGGATCATTGCTGCTTCCCTGGCTTCCTCGAGCCGATCGAGGTCTTCACATCCTGCCTCATCTGACTGATTATCGTCGTAACTGGCGACCCGAAGGGACCGAAACTTCAATTCAGTCGGGAGGACCGCCTCTGAGCCATAAACTAGGAAAAAGGGTGTCTGCCCGGTGGCTCGACTTGGGGTTGTTCTAAGCCCCCAGAGCACCGAAGCCAACTCCTTGACCCAGCGCGTAGCGTACGGCTTTAAGCGATCGAAGATTTTGGCTTTAAGCCCTTGTAGTACCAATCCGTTGGCACGCTCAACCTGCCCGTTGCTCTTTGGGTGGGCCACCGAGGCATAGCAGATCTTGATGCCCAGCTCCTCGCCCCAATCTTGAAATTCGCTGCTTTTGAACTAAAAGCCATTGTCGGTGATGATGCGATTGGGTACGCCAAAATGCACAACGATGTCTCGGAAGAACTAGCGTGCTTTCGCAGCCGTGATCACAGCAACCGGCTTGGCTTCAATCCACTTGGTAAACTTGTCAATGGCAACGAAGAGATGGGTAAATCCGCCTTGCGTCCGCTTGAGGGGGCCCACCATGTCGAGATTCCAGACGGCGAAATGCCACGAAATTGGAATTGTTTGTAGGTCCTGAGCCGGCAAGTGAATCTGCCGTGCAAAGAATTGACACCCGTCACACCTGCGTACTATTTCTTCCGCATCGGTGACAGCAGTCGGCCAGTAGAATCCTTGCCGATAGGCTTTACATACCAGAGTGCTGGCCGCCGCATGGTGCCCACATTCTCCCGAGTTGATGTCATTGAGTAGATCTCTGCCTTCTTGCTCGGATATGCAACGCCTTAATTCCCCGAAACTGCTTTTTCTGAAAAGCTCGTCCCCGACTACCTTGTAACTTTTGCTTCGGTGTGTAATGCACTCGGCTAGGCTTTGATCCTCAAGCAGCTCATCACGAAGAAGATAATCTAAGTAAGGCTGAGTCCACCCGGGATTAATGGTTAATACCTCTGCATCGGGTTCTGGCTGCTTCTCTTGATCTTCTCCCGGTGTAGGTGGCAATTTGATAGACGGCGCGCGCAGCTCTTGGACGAAAACACCAGTTGGGACTTGCACCCAAGTGGATCCCATCCGCGCTAGCTCGTCTGCTGCTTCGTTGTCCCGGCGGAGCACATATGTCAGCTCCAGCCCGTCGAACTTGTCTTCTAACTTTCGTACCTCCTGACAGTAAGCCGCCATGCTTTCGCCAACACAAGACCACTCCTTTTGAACTTGGTTGACCACGAGTTGGGAATCCCCGCATACCATTAACCGCCTGACACCAAGCAATATGGCGACGCGTAGCCCGTGGATGAGTGCCTTGTACTCGGCGGCGTTGTTGCTGACGGGAAACAATATCTGGAGGACATAGCGTAGCTTCTTTCCAGTCGACGATATGGGCAAAATCCCAGCCCCCGCACCGTTGAGCATGAGAGAACCATCAAAGTACATTGTCCAGTACTCGAGATTCTCCCTTGCTGCTGGGGTCTAAGCCTCCGTCCACTCGGCGACGAGATCAGCCAACGCTTGAGATTTGATGGCTAGTCGTGGACTGAACTTTATTTCAAAGGCTCCATGCTCAACCACCCACTTTCCAATTCTCCCAATGGCTTCCCGATTATGAAGTATGTCTCCAAGCTGGAAAGAAGTGACCACCGAAATTTCATGCTCTTGAAAATAATGCTTGAGCTTCCGCGATGTGAGTAACACAGCATACAGAAGCTTTTGAACTTGTGGGTACCTTATTTTGGACTCGCCCAATACCTCGCTGACGAAGTAGATCGGGCGCTGTACCTTTTGGAGGGAGCCTTCCTCATCCCTTTCAACCACCAGAGCGCTGCTGACGACGTGGGTCGTGGCGCCGATGTGGAGTAAGAGGGGCTCGTGGGGCATGGGAGGGGCCAGCACCGGAGGCCTGGTAAGGCACCTCTTTAAATCTTCGAAGGCTTCCTGTGCTTCCGCTGTCCACTGAAAATCTCTTGTCAGCGCAAGAGCCTAAAGAATGGCATGCCTCGCTCCCCAGGTCGAAAAACGAATCGGCTGTGTGCCACGATGCATCCAGTGAGCTTCTACATATCCTTCTGATTGGCCGGGGGCTTCATCTTGATGATGGCATTGACCTTCTCTGGATTGGCGTCGATCCCCCGATGGGAGATGATGAATCCAAGTAGTTTACCAGACGGAACCCCAAGTACGCACTTCTCGGGATTTAGCTTCATCCGATACGCTCTTAGGCTCTCGAATGTCTCGGTCAGATCTGTTATGTGATCCCCTCTGGATTTTGTTTTTATGACGACGTCGTCGACATAGGCCTCCACGTTCCGTCCGAGCTGAGTGTGAAAACACCGCTGTATAGCACGCTGATACGTTGCGCCAGCATTTTTCTGCCCGAATGGCATTGTGATATAGCAGAAAGCAACAAAAGGCGTAATAAACGACGTCTTGATGCAATCCTCCTCTTTCAGACTAATTTGATGATAGCCCGAGTAGGTGTCCAGAAAACTCAAGAGCTCGCACCCGGCAGTGGAATCCACCACTTGATTGATGCGGGGGAGCCCAAAAGGATCCTTGGGACACGCTTTGTTTAGGTCTGTGTAGTCGACACACATCCGCCATGTCTTGTTCTTTTTCTGCACCAGGACCGAATTTGCAAGCCACTCAGGATGGTACACCTCTTTGATGAACTGAGTGGCCAGCAATTTGGTGATCTCTTCCCGTATGGCGTCCTTCCGATTCGGGGCAAATCTTCGTAGGCGCTGCTTGACTAGCTTCGCGTTTTCGCTAACTTGATGCATACTGTCCTAAAATAAGAAAGAAAAAAGAAATCTATATAGTAGGAGCATCCACTGCAGCCATGGCATCAACTGCATCCGGCATCAACACCAGTGCGCGCATTGCCAAAAATTCAAACGCCCATGCGTGCGTGCCACTGATGCCGAAATTGGAAGCAATTCACATTACCAAGAGGATTTTATTGATTGAATGGCTCTTAGGCCGATTACAAGGGGAACTTTGCAGCGCAGCATAGTGAGCTAGGTGTTGACTGATGGTTAACTAGGGGTTACCGTCGGCAATGAATTTGTACGAGGGGACGCTAATCAAGAACTAAGCTAGGTGGTAACACAAGACAGGGTTATACAGATTCAGGCCCTCAACGGAGGAGGTAATACCCTACTTCCTATGTTCTGGGATTATGTTTGATCAAGATGCGGAATGCAAGATGATACTATATGTCGTATATGACTACTCGTGCCGATGGCCTCTACCCCCTCTCTTTATATAGTGTAGGGGGAGATAGAGTTACAGGATAGCACGTGGTACACGTAAGCTAATTCTGTTATGCTGTTACATGTCATTCATGTGCTGATCTCCTAATTACATGGAGATAGATCATATCTTCGGCAACTTCCTTGGAGCTCAAGGCGCGTGTAATCCGAGTGGTCTCTATCCTTGGTCGGCCGACTTGGATCGTCCTCCATCTGCTACCTTATGGGCCTTCTAGAGGATACCCGGGGCCCATGTAGTCCACAGTTGGCACACGAGCACGCGGTGAATGACGACCAGAGGAGCGCGGATCTGGGCTACGGCGCACAGAATCCCACCGGATCCGGGCGAAGGGTGGCTAGATTTTGCTTGGCCGCTACCGCAGCTGGACGAAGTCGCGACAGTAAAGGAGGCTTTTTTTTTTGGTAGAATTCTTCTTTCTCGCACTACAGGAAACGAGACTTTTGTGGTCGGCCTATGCTGACCACAAAAGTCCAAATACCGACAACAAAACGTTTTATCGTCGATCGGACAGCCGATGGCAAAAGTTCGTCGGCAATGAGTCGACGACAAAAGTCACTTTTGTGGTCGGCCTAAAGAAAAACCGACGACAAACGTAGCTCCTGGGCCGAGCTCCCAGGGGAAATCTTTGTGGTTGGCCATTATTCGAGCCGACGACAAAACTATACTAGACGGCACGGGCACAGTGATGGCGCTCTGCCTTGTCGGCCCCGCGGGCAAGGTAACGACGCCACGTTGCAGAATTTTGTGGGAGATTTTGTGGGGATTTGATCGGTCTATCATCAAGAAGGTAATCTCTCTGTTTATCTCTGCATAGGCTTTGCTTCCTAGACCTTCGATTTGGGGGAGATTTCGTGGGGATTTGGCCGAGACAACGACGGGGTGACCTTCAATATGTTTCTTGTTCTTCGAGGGAAGGCCAGCTCAAGGGATGCCTACTACAACACCCAATGATTTTCTATAGGATCTTTTGGGCATTGGTTTGACTGATTCATCTCCTGCAGGTTTTTGTGACATCCTAATAAAATTATTAGGTGTCCCAATATTTTCTCTAATAAACCAAGGTATCAATTTACACTTTTCAGCATAATTCTAAGTTAATTGCCTATGGGCTACATTAGCATGTGATTAAGGGCCCATAGAGGAAGGATTAGCACTTTTAGCCCATTACGAAGAGCCCAAAGGACCCCCTGCACCCTACATTGCTATAAGACCCTACTCTACTGTTGCTCGCCAACCACTCCACTCCCCACCCCAGACATAAACCCTACGGCTCAAGATCCACTCTCCCGAGGACGTTTCTGAGGTAAACTCCATTTTCCCTTAGGCAATTCGTCATGTAGATGGTACCAGTAGCTAGGTCTCGTCGAGACAAACAAAATGCATAAGCGGATCGCCCATTTTGGTGCTGTTTTCCTCCCGGTAGAGCTCGTCGTAGTTAGCCTTCACCACGGTCGCCAACGATCCTCGGCGTTCGCACTACCGGTGGGAGATCCGGAGCGAATCAGCGCCCGCCACGTCGCCCCAGCGCCGTCGCTCGCCGCACCGCGCGCGCGACACACGCGGCGCACCACTCGCCGGTCGACGCGCGTCCCAGCGGGGCCCGCAAAACGTGTCCGTGCAGGACCGCGCCGGAGACGCCGCGAACCCGTCCCGACACGTGTCACGGTGGGCCCCACTTCCCGCGTCGACGCCCGACAGCGCCGCCGCTCTCGCCCAATCATGCCGTGACACACGCCCCGTGGGTCCCGCCACTGTCGGCGCAGCCGACCGTTCCGTCGCCGCTAGCCAATAGGAGCGCAACGCATGTCCCGTGGGACCCGCCGCTGATACCGGCGACGTTTTGTTACACCCGAGCCAGATCTAGCCCCAACTGCTGATGTGTGGACCCGGTCAAGCCGTGGACCCCACCTGTCTGAGGCAGCCATTTCGTCGGCCGCCTCGCACGCGACGCGTGGCACCACGTGCCACGCGCACGCGCGGAAATCACGCCGCGGTCACTGACCGGCGGGCCCGCTCATGCCGCGTCAACCTAAGAGTCACGTGGCGTGACACGTGTTATGCCATGTCACCCATAGCCCAGCACCCCACTGCCACGTGGCATGCCACATCAGCACCACACCGGCCCCTGAGTGCCACGTGTCATGCCACGTCACGGCCATCTGTCGCCACGTCACTGCCCCGTCACTGCCACGCCAGCACCAGCCGTCGCCTCTGTCCAGTTGGTTCCATTCGCCAGCCGCTAGGTGCCACTGCCCAATGGGCCCCACCTATCAGCCACACGCCACCGCGCCGGACTGGGCCGAGTTGGGCTGAGCGCGCGCGGGAGAAATTGGGCTGGTTCCATCTGTTCGGCCCGTTTAAGGGTTAATTGGGTTTTTCTTTTTCCTAGAATTTCCTATTTAGCCCGAAACTTCTTGAATTGTTTAGGGAGCTCCGTAACTCCAAATTGGATAATTTTGGAGCTTAAAAATCACATTTAAATCCTAGAATTTTTCTATATATTTAATAATTATTTTCTGTATATTGATCTTGCTGTTATATTGTTTGTTGTTCGTATGTTTAGACTGTGGTTGCGATTGTTGCCTGGAACCAGTGTGGGATTCGCATAGCGCGGAGTTTTTCGAAGGCAAGCATTGTAACATATTCTCTCCTAGTTTTACAATGTAATTTATTGTTGTTTATTTTCTTAATTATCTGCATGCATGTATTTAGGCGTGAGTTCCTAGACATGTTAATCCTCTATTAATATGCTTTAGCCACCTTTGTGAATCCGTTGTACTTTTCTCAGCCTATCCTTGACTAGATGTGTAGGATTGCATTTGGGATTCACTTTAAATTGAGCCTTGGTGAGGCGTATACTTCGCGATGGCGTTTTGGGTAAATTTAAACAACTAAAACTAGTGTAGATGATTTAGGGGAGACCCAGCCGGCAGAGATGTTTCCGGGATTGTGGTGGGGATGAGACGGTCTCCTCTAATAAGGACTTAAGCTTGTGTATTACTATACCAAACCTTACCGTACAGCCACTTGTGCCTTCGGCCCTGGCTTAGTACACTACGAAACCCACTAACCACTGGCTCGTAGGCTGGACGGTTACGTTTCGTCACTACTGCCCTAGGGGGGCTAGCAATCTCCTCTGAGGGGTAGGTGCGTTCCTGAGACCGAATGGCTTAAATGGGGAACGCCCCCGGGTGGTGTCTAGACGTAGTAGGCGTCCTACTGTGGCGGGCACCGGCGGGGCCGGGGAAACCAAAAGAAAGTGCTGGTGAAGTGGTGGGCGTAGTAGGCTGGAAATGTCTTGCACCATTTCTCCTAATGGATGAGACAGGGTTTGTGGGAAAACTTGTACACCCTCTGCAGAGTTAAAACTATCATGATAGCCGTGTCCACGGTCATGGACGGGGCGAGAGGTTTGCACATGTAGATTCACCCTTTTTCAATATTAAACTTGATTAGATTAGGCTGGGATTGGCCTGGTGTGAGATGCACCTTCTGTTGAAGTTGAGAGTTGATATTTATGATCATGCATTCACTAAATAAAAACTTGGTCAACTAAAATATGGTTAGAAGTAGGATTTGGGTAAAATAACCTTTAACCCATCCTTGACCCCACACTCATAATTAAGGACTGCTTGCTGGGTAACCGTGTACTCATTAAATTTCTCACGGACATATTTTATTTAGATTACCGTCAGGACCAGGAAGGCCCTGACGAGGGAGCCTTGGAGTTCATCATAGTTATTTAATTTGATCACTCTGATGTTTACTGCTTATTGTTTATTTCCGCATGGATTATCAACTGGTATGCCAGTTTGCTTTTGTAATAAAATACTATGATTTACTCATAATTCACTTTAATTAAATATATTGTGATGATTCCACTGTATTGTCCATCACGAGATACTAAACTGGGATTAGTATCGACTCATGGTGCGGGATTCCTATTACAAGTAATGGGGTCACGACAGTTTTGGGCATTGGTTTCTACAGGAGTACGAGTATTTCCCATTCATATAGATTTAGTAATGTTGTGATGCCTAGCTCAGGTGTCCAGCTTGGTGTCAGACACATTTTATTGAGAGGTCACTATTGGTGCCACAACATTGCAAGTGTATCATTTCCATTCAGATTTTGAAGGTTAATTGAGAATATTGGTTTCAACTTGAGATTATCATTTTCATTTATGCAGTGCGCTTCTCCTGCTTCGTTGAGAGGGGAAGTTGTACCTGCAGCTTCAACAAGAGCATTGTCGTCTTCATCTTGTGCGGGAGCGATGCCTTCTTCCTCTTCGACAACAGCCTCGCCTCTAGGTGTGATTTCAATATCCAATTCATCTATAGGAGTACAGTTGAGGTCCAGGAGAAAACTTGTTGCCATGAATGTGTATCTAATCTGAGAGTTGTTTCTGCATATGCGTATCTAACGGGCCAGCATGAGTGGTGGAGAGAAAAAGGGCAGCCAGACTTGCATGCTACAGAGATGCTCGTTGAAGATGCTTTGTGAGCAGTTGTTTGCTCGCCGGAGATGCTCGCTGGAGTTGCTTGTTGAGCAGTTGTTTGCTCGCTGGAGATGCTCGCCCGAGAGAGAACTGCTGGAGATGCTCGCCGAAGAGAGGAAGGGCACCCGGACAGATGCTTGTTGGAGATGCTTGCTGAGCAATTGTTTGCTCGCCGGAGATGCTCACCAGAGAGAGGAATCGTTGGAGATGCTCCCTGAAGATGCTCACCGGAGAGAGGGATGCTCGCTGGAGATGCTCACCGGAGAGAGGAATCGCTGGGGATGCTCGCTGAAGATGCTCGCCGGCGAGAGGAATCATCGGCGACCCAACAATCCAGCAATGCCCAGATAAAATGCAAAAATGTCTAGGGCACCTAGACCCTCTTCTCCTCTCTCTTTCTCCCCCACCCGCCTCTCTCTCCTTTTTTCCTACCTCGGCCTGACCGCATGGGCTGGTTTGGCCGGCCCAGGAAAGCCCCACGCCAACCTGTGCGCCGCCCCCACTTGGGCCTTTTTGGCCGGCCCAACACCGCCCCGCACCAGCCTGCCATTTCCTTAGCTGGGCCGTTATGGCCGGCTCAGTCTCGGTCTAGCCTTAGCCTAGGCGTTGTGTAGCCCATTGCACAGTGCCATATTTAATTTTACCTGAAATTTCCAGCAGCATTTTTTCTTCCCAATTTTGTTGTGATTCCATCCGATCTCCGAATCAAGTGGTACCAGTTTCAAAAAAATTCTAAAATTCCCATCTTCCTCCAGTAAATTTTATATAATTTATTTATCTCATATAATATTATTCTAATTTTGGGAATTTATTGTTGTTTCTTTTGCTGTGTTAGATTTCGTGGAAGAAGAAAGAGTGTTCCCCGACGCCACCGACGTCCAGAAAGACCCAAACTACCTGCAAGGCAAGTCTTTCCACTAGCAACCAGTTTTTACAGATTTTACCAAAATCTATAATTTGCATAGCTGTATGATAATTTACCCTAGATGAACCGAATTGCACTTCACCTATCGGGTCCCGAGCGTAGCCCCGCTTCCTCATCTCCCTCCGCGAGCACTGCTTCTTCGAACTCTCGCTGCCGCCTTTGCGACCTTCCTTCCGCTTGACAGCCACTACGGGCTCCGCGGTGGTCTCGTCTCCAACCGAGCCCGACTACTGGCGGCCAGATCTGTACACTGGTGGTCAGCGGGCGTCGCCCTCGTGCTACCAGGCGTCGGTGGCGGCTGTGTTGGGCGGTGGTGGCTGGTGGGCATTCTCCGTGGAGCAGTTGTCACCGTGCCGGCCGAGCTCGACTACCGGTGGTCGGCTCTGCACGCTGGTTGTCAGCCGGCGTCGCCCTCGTGCTCCCTAGCATCGGCAACAGCCCACCCAAATCTCCGTGGCACGCAGATTTGGCGGGAGGCCAAAAGATTCGGAGCCTCACCTCGCCGATCCTGCATCGTGGGCGCCCGTCGGCCGTCGGTGCCCTCCTGCCACACGTCACTTGGGGCGCCCGGTGGTGTGGGTGGGTCGCTGGCTTTCCGGCATCGCACTCAACCCTACCCTTGTTTCAGCTCCCTGGCATCTGTTGGTGATTCTTATGTCTATTAGAGTTTTAATCCGCAAGAGTACGGATACCGCAGTAGCTTTCATCCTGGAGTATTCTTAAGGTATTGATTTTCCACAAGGAACGAGAAGTTTTTATTTTCTATACTTATTCACCCGGATGGATATGAAAATGGTAATATGGAACAACAATAGGATAAATGTATTTCGGATCAAGAGGCTCTTCGAACACCAGTCAGAAAGGTTCAAATTCTGTTCTTGTTTAATTTGCAACTATGAATCGGAGCTCGGACATTCACTACCACCCGCTATCCAAAATTGGAATCCTGAATGGTTATGATCATTCCGATAGGGCTCGACTAGTCTGCAACTAACGGGGCATATTTCACAAAGTCTAAGCCGGATAATAGGGTTGTCACCACCTATTACCTACCACACGTCCGTTGAAGCAGGTGCCTACCGGCTACTAACTAGTCCAACACCACGTTTGTACCTAGTAGTAATACATACCAAGGACGTTACTTCGATACGCACCCGTACTACCTTTTACACTAATCTCTAGGTGGACAATTAAGCACAAAGATCTTAGCACTCAAGAATAGTACGGGCCTAATACCAACAGAGACAAAGTAAATAGAATGAACTTGATAATTATATAAAATGAGACTGAGTGTTACCGAATGAAGACGGAAGCAAAACCCGCAGCCGAGTTTAGCTCCGGAGCTCTAGTGAGGGATACCGACACTCCGGCTCTTCCCCTACACTAACTCTCCTCTCTCTCCTACTCTACTTGAGAGTAGCACAACTTTACTTCACTTTTGCTTTCTCTCACTTGTGTTGCTCTATGTTGTCCATCAAATGAAGGAGATCACCTCCTTTTATAGAACATCGTGACCAATAAGGAGTTGCCACGATTTGGGACAAGTGTCACAAGCTCCACACCGAAGGGGGAATCCAAAGGGGGTTAGAGGTGGGTCAGCCGGCCTAGGGTGGGTCGGCCGGCCTGCCTTTGGTCGATCCCAGCCCTCCAATTTGGTTGGGATGCTCCTTGTGCGGTGTAGATCGTCTCCCTAGGTCGGTTTGGCAGTTGGAGACCGGTAGCATTGGGTTCCTTTAGAATCCTATGCATGACTTGTGAAGCACTCTTGTTTCTGGATCAAACCGACTAAAATAAATGGCTTGGATGTGTTCTAGGATCCTTTGTAGAAGCCCTGGTGCAACCCTGGCCTAGCAAGGTAAGAGAACTGGGTCAGCCAGCCTAGGGTGGGTAGGTCGACCCACTCTTTTGCCCTGCTCGGGCCCATTTTCTCTTAATGGGTCCCTGCATACAAAATCTTACCAAAACTCGTGGAACTTTGTAAATTTGCACAATTTTAGTTCAGGTTCCATTCATTTCACCAAATGTTGATGGTCGTAATCATATTAAGTGTTATCGAAATAGACCGTCAACAGCATCCTTGCGCCAGATTCGTCATGGCCGCACCAATCGCCATCTCGCTTCCCACTTTGGAAGGCCGGATCTATGGGTAGGAGGCCGAGATCTAGCGAGCAGGAGGCCGGGATCTAGCGGTGTGTTGGCCGGAGTGGTCGGAGTGGGTGTGCTCCAGGGTCATGGGTCCGAGGGCCTCGTAGCTCGACGAAGCTCGGGACCGGCTTCTTCTCCTTCTTCCTCCTCCTCCAGAGCCCATCTCGGTGGAGGCCGCTTGGGGGTCCGAGTCAGTAGCTAGCCGGAGCAGACGTAGCAGGTGGGCTCCAGGGTCGTGTGTCCGGCGGACCCTTCCTCCTCCCGTGGTGGTGTGGTGCCCGTCGCCAGTCCTTCAGCGGCGCGGCAACCCCTGTCTCTAGCCTGGTGTTGTCCTCACCCCCTTGCCCTCCCCTCCCTGCGAGGTGCTCAGTGGCGTAGGTTGATGTTTTTCGGGTTTGTGGCGGGGTTCGGCTTGCACCACCTGGGTGGCATGGCGTCTGGTCTTCTTCGCTTCCCGTGCGCAGGCCACCAGGAGTGGTGGCCCCTCTCCGGCAACATTGGTGGTGACCTTTCATTGGAAGTGTCCCCGTTCTCTTCCTCCTGACTTAGTCCCGTCTGTGCCATTTTGACCCTCCCTTCCTCCGAGGTGTCAGGTGGCGTGGGCGGCTTCTTTTGCATCGGAGTGGCAGCGTTCATGCTTGCTCTTCGACTCTGTGTCTTCAACTGGTGGCTTGGCTCTCCTGTTGTTGTCGACCTTCGATGACCTCTTCCTTGTGCGCTTGTAGGGCAGGTCTTGGGCGAAGGCCCTGCCCTTTTGGGCTGGTGATGCCGTCACCTTTGGTGTCATTCTCCCATTGGAAGCACACAATTCGATCCTTCCTCTGCTCTGGGTGATAACTCCTATCAGTTTTTTACGACGGCTACGGGTCCTCCCTGTCGCTACCTAGTTGCAGGCGTCATGGTCACCGTTCTTGCTCTTTGGGTTTCCGCTGGGTTTGTTACTCTACGAGTCGTTCATTGTTGTGTGAGTGTTGGTCCATTTTCCCTTCTCCCTCCCTTGTATCTCTCTCCTTTTTGGCCTTTGCCATAGGTAGCAGTGGTGGGTCTGCTTTCCCTCTTTCTCCTCTGTAGGTTGTGTTCCCGGCGATGGGTGTCTGGCTTGGCCAGGGTTACCGTGGAGTGCTGTGATTGTACCCCATGCTTGCATTGGCTTTTTATTTTTATTTTCTCCTTCTAATCAATGAAACAGGACGACAGTTCTCCTACCCCCTCTTTCAAAAAAATATGTAGATAATTTTTGTTCCATGTACTTCTATATGCATTATTATGTAGACTACATGTATGTGTTTTCTAATCAGGACCCCTAGTTTTTAAAATGTATAGTTTATCATGCAATCTGCAGCCTTTAACATTGTAAATTAATGGTTGTGCTAGGCCAGGTGTTACTACTAGAAAAACCGCAGGAATGCATGTCATAGCTGTACCTTCAGTACCCAAAATGACTGCTGAATTCGATTTTGTTAATGTGGTGATCAATTCACTCCTTGACATAAGGCTTGAAAAGTGGGGCTTGCCATTTTTTAATGATTGTATGCTCGACAACTCTAACTCTTTGGATCATCTATCTATTACTAAAAAGTCTATTTGACCCCTTAACTATAGTGGTACAGAGACTTTAGCCCCCCATGTGCAAAACCATCTAGGTAGACCCCTGTAGTATGTTTAGTGGCACAAATACCACTCCCTACAAGCGGTTTTGCCACGCGGGCAGCCCATGTGGGCAACACGTTGGCTCGACCTCCACGCTAGCCGGTGCATCATATGTGCTGGCCAGCACGCGAGCCCTCGCAATCCACATCAAAGGGGTGAACTAGAACCTATACTTAGCCGATCCGAGCACACCCTCTACCTCACTCCCCACCGTCTTCCTCCTCACCCCTACTCGCTACAACATCGCCAGTGCTGCCTCGCTTCTGCTTTCGGTTCAAATCGAAGGGGATGGGCATTGGGAAGGGTGCTTGAATCCGTGAATCCTGCAAACGTTGATGACATCGAGGTTAGTTTGGCCAGGATTTTCTTGTTGTGTGGCTCGTTTTGATGGATTTGTTTGCTAGGGTTAAGTGAGATTTTGAGGATAAGTTGGGGGAGATTTCTCGTTGGGAGTTGTGATGCATAGATCTGAAACATCTTGATGGGAGGTGTTTGATCTGGGTAGGAGAAGATGGCATCTGATCCGAAGGCGGTGAATCTTATGCTAGCGGCTACTATCAAAGCGATTGAAGAAAGAGCCGATGACGTGCGGAAGGTTTACAAGGACAACTTTAGCCCTCTCGTAGATGTTAGTAGCTGTGACCTCAATAGGGCCCTTCTGGAAGTCGATGCAATAGCAACCTAACTGGAGCAGTTGGCAATCGAGTGTTCTCAATATATAACACCAGAGTCAGTTGGTGGTGATAATTATTCGGATGAAGAGCTCGATGGGTCTTTAGCTGACATGTGCTACCCCATTGACTACGAGTCCCCCTTGCCCTGGAAGTTCTTGTGACTTCTAGGAGCACCTTGAAAGAGAGGGCATAGACTAAATAAGGGGGTCAGGGCCATGATAGTTCTTTTGTAATGCATTGTACCCCATGATGCTTGCTTTTGGTAATGTAATTTGTGCGATGCACAACTCTGATTTTGTAATATGTGTCCTTGTATTGGCCCCAGAACATTGTAACCTTTGATGCAAAACTATATTGTAATTTGACTGCTTTTATTGGCATTGGATTATTATATTCAAACTCACATGGAATCTATGATGCTATGTGGTATATATTTTTGTCTATGGCATTGTGCTATTGTATATGTGATTGGCATGTGGTATTTATTTTTGTTTATGGCATTATATTGATCTAGGTTTGCAAATGGACAACCTAGAAAAGCTGCAGTGAGATTCCATTTCAATGGGATGTATGTGGGGTAGGAATGAATGTGAAGTATGTTGGTGGTCAGAAAAGAATGTCATATATTGAATTGGACAAGCTGTCACTGCCAGAGATTATGGGACACCTAGGAGATCATACTTCTGCTAGAGAAGATCAAACCTTGCACTGCCTATTTCCAGGGAAGGAACTTGGTGATTGGTTGAGGGCTTATGTGAAGATGCCAGAGCCACCTGCTTCTGTGAAGATGCCAGGCAGGCCAAGAAAGGAGGGGAAGAGAGAACCAACAAAGAAGCCAAAGAGCACCAAGCAATCTAAAGTTGGAATAAAAAAGAAGTGCAGTTTGTGCGGGGATCCTACCCACAGTGCAAGGAAGTGCCCCACCAAGGGGAACAATGCATAACAACCTACTTCCAGAAAGAGAAAAAATCCTAAGCAACCTTCTTCCACAAGTGTCATTTTAAGCTACAAAAACATTTACTGCTTCTTTGCCCATGCCACTATCAATTATTTTTTCATTTTCTCACAAGTTTGGTATGCAGCCACCACTAGGAACACAAGAAAGCTTTGCCCCAAGAAGGACTCCATGGCAGAAAACTTCAAAGGTAATTTCCTCACATCACCAACCAACTAGATTTTCCATTTCTTCTATATTTCACTGATCAGCTATATTGTAGCCACCCGAAGGAACTCAGCAATCTATTGCACAACCAATGAGCAACACAAGGAGCAGCAGGTCAAACAATGTTAGGGAGAAGGGTTGCAAGCTTGAAAAGATTATATTAGGCTAATTGTGCTCAAAACATCTTGTTTTGTCTGTATATGTGCCTTTTGGGTTCTATGCACAAACAATACCAAGAAAGTACAGGGCTTTTGGGTTCTACATGCCCAACACATAGAGGTGCCAAACTGGATGACAAACTTGTTGTTTTGTCATGTGAACAATGCACTATTGTGATTAGATAATAGGTGAAAGTATAGGGCTTTTGAGTTCTACATGCCCATCACAGAGGTGCCAAACTGGATGAAAAACCTGATCGATGTTTTGTCATGTGAACAATACACCCTGGTGATCTGATATAGCTAATTATCTATGTTTATCACTGTTCTCGTGTGTTCACATCTATTGTTTCTGATCCTGGTTATTGCTCTTATTTGGCACTGTTATCATAGTGTTAGCTCAGGTCTATTTGGCCCTAGGAGTTGGCGCCATATTTAACTAAATCTATCTGTCCAATTCCATGGGTATTTACCCTCGACAACTATGCTGACTAGATTAAGTTGATGTGTGGATATGATGTGCCAGCCCGCGTGGAGGTCGAGCCAACGTGTTGCCCATGTGGGATGCCCGCGTGGCAAAAATGCCTATAAAACCGCATGTGGGGTATTTGTGCTACTAAACTTATTATAGAGGTCTACCTAGCAGATATACTCAGCTCAAATAAAGTTCAACACTATAGCAATGAATGAAGTGATCTCACTAATTGAAACAACTAGGAAAGGGTACAAGAGCTATTACCCGAAGTCCCGAAGACACTTCCGGAACTCCGAGCGTCGGCTCGACTTGACTCTAACTCCCAACTTCTATTAACTAAGAGCTACTCTACTAAGTGGAATGAAAATGTCGAAGTGAAGTGTGTTGTGTTACAAGTGAGGAGTGGGGGTCTATTTATAGTGTTCCGCAGCCAACCGGGGTGCTCCACGTGTAGGGACACGTGTCATCCATCCCTCCTCCAAAAGGGGAACCCGAGGGGGCTCAAGAGTGGGTCGGCCGGCCTAGGTGGGTCGGCCGACCCCCCTTCTTCATCTCCTGGCCGTGGATTTTGCATGGGATGCTCCCTTGATGGTGTAGATTACCCCCTTAAGCCGGTGCATCAAATGGACTTGCGCAAGAAAGGAATCCATGGCAATCCTATGCTCATTTGTGAAGCAACCGTGTCCATTCGATCAAACCGACAGCAGTGGATGGTCTAGATGTCCTCCTTTTGTGTTTTTATCAGTGTTCACCTACACGGTCTACACGGCCGTGTACATGGCCGTGTACACGGTACACGATGGGTTACTGTGCTGTTTAGTACATAAACGGTGTATTACACGCTACACGGAATTACACGGCCTAGTCGGCCTACACGACACGGCAAAAAAACGGCGTACAAGTCGTTTTTCAGCGTGTGGCGTGGCGTCTAGGCTATAAGAGATGTGACATACAGCTTGAGGATACATTTGTTGCATACTTGCACTACTTGGAATCATTTTTTTATATGTGAACTACAAATCTACAATGCACGTGTAATCTTGGAAATATATTATTCATCTATGCCACTTGTCAGTATAGTTTTCTAGGCATATACATGTTTTTTATTTGTATTTTAATTAAGAAGTACAAAAACGTGTAATCCGTGTAATCCAGTGTACAGGTCTACACGCTACACGAGACTCTGCCGACCGTGTACCGTGTAGCGTTTAGGCTAGCACTGGTTTTTATGCCACTGGGGAGAAGACGGGGCTGGATCGGTGACATGGCTGGGTCGGCCGGCCTGGCCTGTTGCCCAGTCTGGCCCTGGTTTGTCCTGTTTTGCACCTGTAGACCCAAAACTCACCAAAACTTGTGGAACTTTCTTAAAATAAATAAAATGTTAGAATAAACCTTGATTTTCCCTCGAAAAGCTGGAATTCCGGAATATGTTGACGTATACAATTGGTGTTTATTTGACGTCAACATCCCATTCAGCAACATACCTCCTCAGTATCGGAATTATCAGAGTCTTCTACTTCCTCAGTGGCCACCACATTAATAGCTTTATCTTTACCTTTGTTATTGTTATTATTCCGATACTCCTTCTGACCTAGGTAAGAATTATCTGAGAATCGACTTTCATATAGCACGATTTTGAGGGCCAGATGAGAAATATTAGCAAACTCTTGATTGCCCACTTTCTTCTGATTAACAGGCAATAACCCCATGAAAGCTAATTCCGCCAATGCATTGATAGGCAGTGAAAGGCTATAGCATCGGTTTCTCACCTCCCTGAATCGACGCAGATAATCACTGACTGATTATCCAAACTTCTGTTTGATCATCATAATATCGGTAATCCTAGCTTCGTTCTCCCCAGAGTAAAAATATACATGGAACTTCTTCTCCAGATCTGGCCAAGAAGTAATACTGTTGGGAGGGAGTGAGGTAAACTAGTTAAATGCCGATCCCGATAATGACAGAGGGAATAATCGGCATTTCAGAGTATCCTTTGAAGCTGCTTCTCCACATAGCGCCAGGAATCTAGCAATGTGCTCACGAGTAGAGGTGTTATCGCTTCCACTGAATTTAGAGTTTGCAAAATCTGGGACTCGAAATTTATGAGGAAACTCTGTTTCATTAAAAGCCAATGGGTACGGCATGGTATAATGTGCAGCACTCTTAGGGGTGTTGAACCCACATTGTTTCATCATGTTGTACACCAGGTTCCTTGTCATCTCTTCTAAGATTTTCATTCATCCCAGGGTTAATCGGCTGATAGACCGGATCTGATACCAGGATCATAGCCCGATTATTCGGGATCGCTTCAATCGGGTTTGGGCTGATTGCCCCTGGCGTAGGATTTGGATTGAAAACTGGATTTCGGTTAAAAGCTGTCAATGAAGGATTTGCCTGAAAAGTCCCATCTTGAGAAGTTCCTGCCCGGGTACTTCCGATCTGGGCGTGAAGTCGATATCGGTTCCCCGAGTTTATCTCTGGTGGGTTATTCCGATTCCTTGCAGGAGTTTGGCCGGTCATAATATTATGCAAAGCAGCACTAGTCCCCTCTTGCATAATTTGCCCCATAACTGATGATTGATCCAGCATTGATCGGTAAACTGAACTGTTGATCTGATCTCTTATGATTTCAGAAAAATCTCCAGTAAACAATGGATCTGCTCCGAAACGTCCCGGATCTCGTTCTTCTTCTTGGTGAAGTGCTTGATGAACTCACGAAGAGTCTCGTTCTTGCGCCGATGTAGCTGTCCAATCTCCCATCTCCCGGCGCGCCTTTCATAGGTCCCTTGGAAATTGGCGATGAACTGCTCCTGGAGGTCGTCCCAAGACTCAATCGAGTTCTCCGGGAGTCCCGTTAGCCAGGTCTGGGCAGTTGGGGTCAGAGCCACCGGCAAGTAGTTCGCCATGACGTTCTGATCACCTCCTGCCGCGCTGACTGCTAAGGCGTAATCCTGCAGCCAGTTCTTTGGGTCCCCCTCGCCATCGAACTTGTCGATGCCTTTGAGGTTGAAACCATCCAGCCAAACCACTCGACGAAGATCCGGTGAGAAGGCCCGAATTCCCTCCAACGGTCGTGGCCGCCTCCGCCTCGGGGATCTACTGCGATGCTCCCGACGCGGGTCTTGGCGTGGCTCGTGATGGTGGTCGCGCCGGCTGGTGGTGCTCTCGGCTTGGTCATCGTTGCGGCGGCTATGGTGGCTACGAGAGTTCCGCTCGCCGTTGCTGCGCTCCCGCCACTTGGCTTCAATGTCTTGACGAAGATCATGGGCCGGCGACTGGTGAGAATCGCCTGCTGTGTTGGCGCGAGCCCTGTTCCGATTGCGCGTAGAACGACTGCGAGTTGAGGCGGTAGGCGCAGCCGGAGCGGGCATCGTCTCGTTTTGCTGAATGGCGGCCATCTCTACCATAGCCGTCGCTCGAGCGAGGGTTGCAGCAAGCGGGCTGCTTCTGGAAGTTGCGGCGCGATTGTCTCAAGGAGGGTTTTCGAAGCGATGACGTTGGCCTGGGGTGTCATGTAGACGTCCTGGTCCCTTAGCCTCACCACGCGAAGCTCGTTCTGGACGTCACGGCCGCGGGCGCGAAGCTGTTGTATGCGATCTCGGTATTCAGCGCGGTGTGGATCCAGGTTCACTGTGCCGGGTTGGTCGCCTCGTAATCAATGATCAGAGAGGCAGAGTGGTGATCCCCCGCGCCAAGGACAAAAACCTCTTGATAATTACGGACTTCAGCATTCTCAGCGGACTCAGAGTCAGAGGCCGAGAGGCTGACTTGTTCACTCTGTCCAATGGGTTGGCCACCATTGATGACACCCACTAACATGGCTGGGTCAGATCCGAGTGGATCTATTGTGCTTGCCGACTGGTTATGTCCTATCCTAATCTCAGATGAGATCCGTGCGGGGGCCGCATCGAAGCTCTCGAGTCTAGAGGGAAATCCAGCCGAAGGCACTGAATCGTTGTTGTTGGGCGGAATAGAATCCACGCACGTGCGACCAAGCCCGCCGAGTCCTTTTTCGTCTGCCTTAGGAAGAGGTGCAAAGGCGAACCACGAGGGGGTTGATCTGCTGAAGGCGCTTGCTAAATTCCCCAAGCCATAGGGCAATGGGTCACATTGACCGCGCGCGCCTCCGTGAGGAGAGAGATGAAGATTGACAACGCCGTCGGCGATGAAGTCGAGGGTGTCGAAGCGGAGAGTCTACCCCAGCTTCATGGTGACGTGCAGCGATCTCCAAGATGCCATCTAGCTTGAGAAGATGATCTTGACGCTGCCTCTACCTGGCGCGCCAACTGTCGACTGGTGGTAATCTGGGGGTTACCGTCGGCAATGAATTTGTACGAGGGGACGCTATCAAGAACTAAGCTAGGTGGTAGCACAAGACACGGGTTTATACAGGTTCAGGCCCTCAACGGAGGTAATACCCTATTTCCTGTGCTCTGGGATTATATGGTGATCAACCTGCGAGACGCAAGATGACCGAGATGATGATTACAGCGTATGCTCTCAGATCAACTTACTTGCCTATGGCCTGCGCCCCCTCCCTTTATATAGTGTAGGGGGGTAGAGTTACACGGTAGCACGTGATACACGGTACCTAATCTTGTTATGCCGTTACATGTCATGCATGTGCCGATCTCCTAATAACATGGAGATAGATTTTATCACCGGGAACTTCCTTCGAGCTCAAGGCTCACGTAGCCCGAGTGGTCTCTAACCCTGACCGGCCGACTTGGATCGTCCCCATCTGCTCCCTTATGGGCCTTCTAGAGGATACCCGGGGCCCATGTAGTCCACAAGTACCCTATCGTTTTCGTTACCTCCCACGTTCTGAACTTGCAACCGCAAGAACTCATTCAGATTCTTCCTTTTGTTGCCATTCCTTCTATTCCCAAACCTACGGGAGTGTATTAAGAGCTTCCTCTACACCTGAAGGAGTCGAGGAACATTAAGAGGAGCCACGAGAAGGAGGAAGGAGGCAACAGCAAGGACATGACTCATACAGCAGCAAGCAAAGGTGAAGAAAATCGCAGCCAAGCTTCCACTTCTCCGATCTGCTCGTTCTTGGAGTGTCCACCCATAAGCAAGGCATCACTTGCTTGGTAAGAATCTTAGAATACCCCTTCTTCATGTTTTGTACCGTCTAAGAACCCCCATTCAAAAGCTTGTCACTCAACTAAACCAAGCCTGAGTACAGCAGTCCCAAACTTATTTAGTTCCAGCCCGTTCCCAGGAATAGCCACTTAGTAAATAATTTCTATAAAATCGACCATAGCTCGGATAGAAAAGTATTCTACATAAAAAGTTGTGCGCCTGGCAATCCTCTACAACTTTCATGTTGACACCAAACTCAGCCGAGTGGTTATTCTACCCCAAAAGCTGCTTGCACCGAGCAGTAGACCAGCTGACTGGTTTATCCCGAGTGATCTTTAGCACCCCAAGCTCATTTGACCATATCTCCCTCATCCGAACTCAGATTTGGGTGATTCTTTTTGCAAAACTTGCATTAGCTCATGAAATTTCTAAATATTATGTTGTTGTATTCATCTCCATGTTTGGCATTTTGTTTGGATTTTATTTGATGTGCCTGTTATCGAAACGATAGGAAATGACACTCCGGAGGAGCCCGGACTTGAGCAAGCTGCTCTCCCTCTCGGCGACCAGCAACAAGGCACTTATTACTCCCCTCTTTCGACTTAATCATGTTGAACTCTATTTATTTGCATTACTTTGATTATGTTCTATCAACGTTGCATGCTTGTTTCTATATGATATTTGATAGGTAGAAGTAGTTATACTAGTGGTCAGTTTATTAATAGGTTCATACATCATTCCTTCATAGCCAAAGTGGATACTATTTATCTATGGTTGTGTCACGAATGCTTAGACCTTCTTAGAGTCCACGTGGTTGAGAGCAATACTTGATTATGATATCTTACGATGATTGGATGTGAGGATTTGGAGTTGTGCCGGAACTGGTGATAGGAGATGATGGGAGGAAGGATCCCGGTCATGTAGCCCCGTTCGGGCGATTAAGTGGGCCGTGGCTCGCCACTTCTGTTCTCGCGCGCCTTTCCTTCCCATACCCTATTCCAATAGCGCTAGCATCAATCAGCCGCAGCCCACCTCCAAAGCTGTTCGCCAATCCTGGGGATTGCTATGGCCAAGTTCGCGGGCACTATCATGACCGAGGAGGACATGAAGACATTGGAGGCAGCAGGACACATCGACGCCGGTAGCTGGAGGCTGTCCCGGGAGGAGGAGATGCCGAAGCCACTCGATGACGAGTTCGTCAACTTCGAGCTTTTCACGATGTTTGGGTTGAGGTCTCCCGAAAGAGATTTTGTGGAGGCCTTCCTAAATATCAGTGGGCTGGAGGTTGCGAATCTCAACCCCAACTCGTTCCTCCAGATGGCTGTCTTGGCACACCCGTGCGAGGGCTATCTGGGCGTAGATCCATCGATGGAGCTGTCTCCATTACTACGCAGTAACGAGGAGCAGCTCCGCCGCTTCCGGGCTGGGGTGCTACTAACTCAAGGTCCGGGCAACTGCCGACGACGCGCCGTACCCTCGGCCACCGCTGCTCGACTCGATGGGCGCGTGGTGGATGAGGTGGTTCTACACCTAGAGGAGCGGCGACAGCAAGCTCTCCTTCACCGGACAAGCGCCGGCGAAGGGGACACAGATGCCACGGCCGGAACCGACCAGCGAAGAGTGGTACCTGACCCGAAAGATCGCCTCCCTCGTGGGCCTCGGGTTCACGGGTAGAGAGATCATCCGTGACTTCGTGGCGAACAGAATCTGTCCGCTACAGAGGAGGTCCTACCCTTTCTACAAGATAGAAGACAAGGAGGACATCACCAGGAAGAGCTCGGGTAAGTTCCTCAAACGCTCAGCCTTTTTTGGGTGATTCATCTGAACAGGAACTAAACCTTTCTTCTGTTCGGGCAGTGAAACCTGCCGACGCATGGGTGGCCGAGCAGGTCGACACCATGCTGAGGGCCGCCAAGAAAGACACCGAAGTGACTGGCGTGGTGGCCTATACATGCCCAAGGAATGTGCTTGTCCGCCCATCAGAGGTAACTTACGCAGAACCCTCATCTGAGTTGCTAGACTTACGCGATTATGGCGTGCTCACGTTCGCCTCCAAATACGCAGGACAAGAAGTTGATCATCGGCGGGATTGTCGATGAGTTCACAGAGTCCGATAAAAAGGGAGAGCAGAATGGGAAGGCCAAGGTGGCCGAGAAGCCCAAGGTGGCTGCTGAGCCGACGCGGAGCTCGCCGCGCCGCAGCTGCCGCCAACCGCCTCCGAAGCCCCCTGCGGCGACGATGCACGCCGAGCAGGCCAAGCGCGCCCGCGGCCAGCCAAGGGGGGAATGCCCAAACCCCTCCTTCCTCACCGAGCAAGGCGATAAGGATGTACGGAATCTAACCCAATGGCTAAAGCGCTATGCACGGGCTCACCCGGGCCATATGGAATGGCTGCAACAGATCGCCGAGCAGAGGAGGCTCGAGGAGGAGGTTGCGCGCAAGGAGGCTCTCCTTGCGTTGCGCAAAAAGAGTGCTCAGCTCACCAAGGAGCTGAGTTTGTCGCCGCGAGCACCCGGAGGCCAAGGCGAACAAGAAGCCGAGGATCCGCCGAGCAAGAGGCGCAAGCTCCGTCACGGAGCAAAGAGGAAGGTCAAGCTTCCCGCTGCAGGCACGGCAGGTATGCAATGGCGAAGTTCTCCCCTTTACATTCTACCAAACCGATCAGGTCTTAACGCATTATTTTCATCAGCAGCCGAGGAAAAGATCGCCAGCGACAACGTGGACGCGGCGATCGAGCGGTCTTTGTTTCCCGAGCATCTACACGATGCGTCACGGACAACGAGGTTGGCCGCCCTCAAGGACAAGCTGGCATCGTGGGCTGTGCTTTCGCCGGGCTCCACCGACCAGATCGATGCGCTGAAGGGCGCGGTGGAGCGGCTCGAGGCCGAAGAAGCGAGGAACAACCCCACGAACAGCGGGGCCAAGGAGTTGGCTCCGCCGGCTGCCCGGGGCGGGACCGAGCAGGCGGTCCTGCCTAGCACTTCGTCGCAGGGGCAACTCATCCCTATGTCGACGGAGACCTCTGGCGAGCAGGGCGAGAGACCTGCCGCCAGGGAGCATAGGGATGGCCATGAGCAGGGGGCACAAGTTGCCCCGTCCGTGGTCGCGCCGGCGTCGCCGGCATTGGCGAGCTCGAGCTCGCCAGCTGGAGTCGAGGAGCTTGGAAGCGACAAGGATGCTGCCGCCAGCCCTCCCAGGGCCGAGGTCGCCGAGAAGAGGAGGCGAGCGCCCAGGCGGGCGTGCTCCCGCAAGGAGAAGGCACAGCGGAGAGAACATCGCACTGCGCCCGTTCCGAGCAGCCAGGGCTTTGCAACCCATGGCCTGGGAGAGCGCTTACGCCAGAATTTGAAGCACAGGCTTCAAGAGGTAAACCCCAAATGAAGACTTGTCCGTTCAAGTTACGAGCAACCCAATGTGATGGATTTGTTCTCCTCTCTCTCAGGTCTTGCAGGGCACCATGGAGGACTTCGAAGAAGGCGTCGCTATCGAGCGCGGCGCCATTTTGGGAGCTTTCTAGGGGCAGCGCCGCACGAGGTGGCTCGAGGGGGAGCTCATGGCCTCGGTCGAAAGCCAGAGCCGACTCGAGGAGAAGGTGAAGAAGCTCAAAGCCCAGCTGACCGAGGAGAGGGTGCCGTCCCCGCGGATCTCACAGGAAGAGGCCGAGGAGCTTCGCGCGCTGGCCGCGAGGGCGAGCACCACGGAAGAAAGGGCCAAGGAGCTGGCCGAGCAGCTCAAGACCGCCGAGCAGCACCGGAGTCAGAACGAGAGTCTGACCGAGCAGCTGCGGGCCAAGACCAAGGAGGTCGAAGCCCTCCGTGCAGAGGCCAAGGAGCAAGCCAAGCACAGGACGGTCAGCAAGGAGGAAGCCGAGCGCCTCCGAGCTGAAGCGAAGGAAGGGATCAAAGCCCAAGGGGAAGCCCTGCGCCTCAAGCTACAGATTGAGGAGCTCAAGGAGCAGCTTGCTTCTAAGTAGTAGCTGTAGGGCTGAACCCGAAAGGGCCTTTTGTCCCTATAAAATTTGTTAATGTAAATAAAAACTTACCTTTTCCCTACAAAAAAGAGCAGCAAAAGGATAAGAACGAACAGGAAACTAAGAGCAAGGCAAAATAGCGCTAGAGAGTTTTCAGAAAAAAAACGCTAGAACGCCAGCCTAACTCCCAGCCACCGTTGTGCATCTGTTCGAAAACCTGAGTTTGCAAAGTCGAACAGGTGCACAAGCAGAAGAGCGACACCCTAGCCCCCGGTACGTATGATGCTTGAAGACCTGAGCTTGCGAATTCAAGCACGTGCATATAGAGATAGAGCGACACCCGCATCTGATCGACTCATTCCATGAACTCCTCGTCAACGTAAGTTAGGCGATTTCAAAGGTAACCGAACAAGGAAAGTGCCTCTGCCGCAGGGGGCTTACAAGAACAGGCTTTGCCGAGTGGTTGCACCGAGCGCGGTAAGTGCCTCTGCCGCGGAGGCTTACGAGAGCAGACTTAGCCGCAAGGCGAAAAGCCGTGTTAGGCAACCTTGAGTTCGGGAACTTGCCGAAGCTAGGTGCGGGCAGGGAAATCCTGAAGATAGCGGAGTCAACAGTTCGCAAGACCGGACACCATCAAGTGTTACAAGAGAGAAAATAGTCTGAGAAGACAAGAAATGAAAAGGGCCGCAGGGGGCCGCGAGCATTCACTATTAATTGAATTGAACTTTACATGGCAGCCCGAGAGACTTGGACGAACAAAGGTGCGAAGTAAAAGACCTACACGAAGAACTTACGAAGCTGGTCGATGTTCCAAGTGCTGGTCAGCTCTCTCCCATCCTCCATCGCCCGCGAACAGCCCCTGGGCGAGTAGTAGAAACGACCATGACGGGCCCTCCCATCGAGGAGTTAACTTGTTGGCATTGAACAGGTTCTGGACGCGGCGCAGAACGAGGTCGCCCAACTTCAAAGCCCTTGGTCGGACAGATTTGGCAGCGTGCCGGCGAAGATCTTGCTAGTAGCGTGCCATTCTGACTTATGCCCGGTCGCGTGTACCTTCGAGGAGATCAAGTTTGAGCAAGCGCTCTTACTCTGCGTCAACCAAGTTGACCGAGCTCGTGCGAGGCGAGCCGAGTAACACTTCGGCGGGTAAGATGGCTTCTGCACCATAGACCAGTTGGAAAGGAGTTCCCCCAGCTGCCCGACTGGCTGTGGTGCGCACGGCCCAGAGGACGGAAGGAACTTCGTCGACCCAGGCTTTGTTGTGCTGTTGGAGTGTTCCAAACACCAGCCGTTTGATACCCTGGACTATCTGTCCGTTAGCTTGCTCGACTGCTCCATTGCTCTGTGGATGTGCCACAGAGGCGAAGCAGATCTTGATACCCAGCTGTTCGCAGTATTCCTGGAATAGCTCGCTTCTGAACTGGGGACCGTTATCGGTGATCAGCTTGTGGGAATCTCGAAGCGTGTGATCACATTGCTTTTGAAGAAGCGTATAGCCGTTTTGGCGTGAAGAGATGACACAGGCTTGGCCTCAATCCACTTTGTAAAGGTGTCGATGACGATGAGCAAGTGCGTGCAGCCCTTTGAACCCCTTGGGGAACGGGCCGAGCAGATCCAGAAGCCATGTGAAGCTCTTGGGCGGGCTTATGGGCCTTCCGGGCGTGAAATTGGCATGCCTTGCACTTAGTTACCACATCCCGGGCATCCTGTAGCGCTGTGGGTCATTAATAACCCATGCGAAATGCTTTGCTGACAAGAGTCCTGAAGGAGGCGTGGTTGCCGCAGGCACCCTCGCGTATGTCCTTAAGAAGGACCACACCCTCCTGCTGCGAGATGCACTTGGAGAGTACTCCCAGAGCACCTTGTCGGTAAAGGATGCCGTCCACAAGCTTGTATGGACTAGCATGCATTATAAACCGGGAACGCTCGGCTTCGTCGCCGGGCAGGGTCCCATCTGCAAGGTACCGAACAAATGGCGTTGTCCAGTCCGCAGCTTGCTCGATGACGGAGACAGCACCACCTGTCTCTTTTGCCTCGTCCGGAGACGTGATAGAGGGCTTGTAAAGGTGCTCGACGAGCCCCCCTGCCGG
>SPJY01015242.1:747802-763664 GCA_005191435.1 Raddia distichophylla
AAATCGAAAGTGCCGCTCCAACTTCCTCACTTCAACCAGATATCGCGCCATTGAGTCATCACAGCACTGATACTCCTTGTTTACCTGATTGATGACTAGCTGTGAATCTCCCTTCACAGTTAGCCGTTGGACACCGAGCGACTTGCACGCTCTTAGTCCCGCGAGTAGGGCCTCGTACTCCGCGGCGTTGTTAGTCGCCGCAAAGTGTAGTTGGATAGAATACAGGAGTTGCTCTCCTTGAGGGGAGATGAGAACAAAACCAGCCCCCGAGTTTCCACTGCGCGAGCCGTTGAAAAGCATGGTCCAGTGTGTTTCTTCATGTTGCTCGGGTACTTCCTGGGATTTGGGCGGGCAGGTCCATTCAGCGACAAAGTCAGCCTGGATATGAAATTTAATAGCAGTTCGGAAAGCAAACAGAATATCGAACTCTGCCATCTCCATTGCCCACTTAGCTATGCGTCCGCCAGCTTCCTTGTTCCGTAAAATTTCTCCTAGAGGGAACTTGGTCGAGGCCAGTATTTAATGCACCTGGAAATAATGCCGAAGCTTCCTGGAGGACATGAGAAAGGCGTAGAGCAACTTTTGGATCTCAGGGTAACGCTCCTTTGATCCATGAAATACCTCGCTCACGTAATAGATTTGCCGCTGGATGCCTTCCCTTTCCACCGTCAGGACAGAGCTCACCGCTTGTGGCGTGCAGATAGGATACAGCAAAAGCTGTTCGCCATGTCGCTGGGTAGTCAAGATAGGTGGGTTGAACAGGTATTGCTTGAGATCTTTGAAAGATCTGTCAGCCTCCTCTATCCATTCGAAACCATTTTGCTCGTGTAGGGCCTTGAAGAAGGGCAGCCTGCGTTCGCCTTGAAGGAAAATAAATCTGCTTAAAGCAGCCATCCGCCCTGTGAGGCTCTGGACCTCCTTAACGGTGGTCGGAGCCTGCATATTTTCAATGGCCTTGATTTTTTCGGGGTTAGCAGAAATTCCTTGCGAACCTATAACATAGCCGAGCAGCATGCCGGATCAAACACCAAAAGTACACTTCTCTGGATTCAATTTAATTATGTGCCTGGTGAGCTTATGAAACGTCTCGGCCAGGTCTTTTACATGATCCGGAGCATAGTTGCTCTTTACAACTGTGTCGTCAACATAGACCTCCAGATTCCTTCCATGCTGATCTGTGAAAGTCTTCTCCATTAAGCGTTGGAAGGTGGCACCATCATTGCGCAGACCAAAGGACATGGTCCTATAGCAGAAAGTGCCGAAAGGGGTGATGAAGGCAGCCTTCTCTTCATCCACGGGGGAGATGCTTATTTGGTGATAACCGGAGTAAGCATCCAAAAAACCCAAAAGTCGGGCATCCGCAGTCGCGTCGACCAGCTGGTCTAGGCGAGGCAGCGGAAAATTGTCCTTAGGACAAGGCGCGTTCAAGTCAGTGTGGTCGACACACATCCTCCACTTGCCGCCTTTCTTCTTTACGATTACAGGGTTGGCCAGCCACTCGGTGTGATCAACCTCGCGGATGAACCAAGCGGCGAGCAGCTTTCCAAGCTGATCCTTGTTGATCCCCTGCTTGAAATCCGACAAATGACGAAGCTTCTGACGAATAGGCTTTTTGTCCGATCGGACTGCTAGTTTGTGCTCGATAAACTACCTTGGGACCCCGGTCATGTCAGACGGCTCCCAGGCACACACGTCTGCATTAGCTCGGAGGAAGGCAATGAGCTCGATTTCCTATTTGGGGTCCAGATTGGCCCCCAAATGAACTGTCTTTGAAGAGTCGTCAAGAGATAGAGGAACTTTCTTGGTCTCTCTCCTGGTCTGGAGAGAAACCTTGGGACGGGCAGACTTGGTCTGCGCCACTTTGGGACCACGCGGGGGAAGTTGATCGACCAGGGCAAGGGACTGCTCATCGCAATCTAGAGCAGCCTTGTAGTTGCCCTTGACCGTCATCACACACCGCTGGGACCCGAAATCTTCACGCAGTGGTATGCATGGTGGGACACGTCCATAAACTTTCCTAGAGATGGCCGGCCGAAGATCGCGTTGTAGGCAGATGGAAAGTAAACCACGTCAAACGTGATCAACTCTATCCGGAAGATGCTTGGGCTGCCGAAGGTAACTGGCAGAACAATCTGCCCCAGCGGCCGAACAGCTTCTCCCGGTACAATCCTATAGAAGGGCATCACAACCTCTTTGAGTTTGGAACGAGAAATCTGCATCTCGTCCAATACTTTTGCCGAAAGCAAGTCCGGCGCACTCCCGCCATCGATCACGACACGCCCGACTCTAGCGTTGCTAATGATCGAAGCGACCACCAGCGGGAGCCGCTGAGGCTTGGTCATCCTAGTGGGGCAATCCTCCATGGAGAAGGAGGTGGAAATCTTGGTCCACTTCATCGTCTCGGACTGAGGTTTGCCCTTCTCGACGTTCTGAACCTCTCGAGCAGCTTCCTTGAGGCTGAGCTGAGAGGGATGAGCCGAGGAGCCACCAAAGATAATGGCTATGTGGTTCACGGGCTCAGGATAGGCATCCTCATCGTCCCGATCACCATCGTCGGTTTGGCGCTTGGCCTTGCCGGCATCACCTTTTTCGGGCAGGGTGGGCATGGGGCCTTTACCGTTGTAGAACTCTTCGAGCTTTGCAGCCCAGGTCCTACAATGGCGTATATCGTGGCCGTAGTTCTGGTAGAACTAGCAATATCGGTCAATCGAACCTTTCTTACCTTGATCACCTCCCAGGGCGGGCTTCTTGCCCTTATAGTTATTGGCGGGCTTCTTCTGCCCGTTCTTGGGAGGAGGTGCACGATCTATACCCGCAACGGTATTGTTCGGCGCCCCTTTGTTCTTTTTCTTCTTGGACTTCTTGTCACCAGGATTGGTGTTATTCTTCTTGTTCTCATCTACACCAGGCCTGGCGGGAAGCTCGCCCTTGTCGAACGCCTTTTTGCACTGAACACGCTCTGCCGCAATGGCATAGCGATCAGCCGCCTTGAAAAGATCATTGGCGGCCAGGTCTCATTGATCTCGAGATCCTGGGTGAGCCGCTCGTCGCGGACACCGTGTTTGAAGGCGCGAACAACTGATTCATCCGAGATGTTCGGGATCGTGTTGCGGATCTTAATGAAACGCTTCACGAAGTTACGGAGGGTCTCCCGTTCATCTGGTGCAGATCATCCTATTTGTCCAGACGCACGTGACAGCTCTGAAAATTGGCGATCAGAGTATCAAAAAGTTGGTCCCAAGAGTGGATGGAACCTTCCTGCTGGTTAAACAGCCACGTCCGAGCAGCGCCGTCAAGGGCAGTCAAAAGGTAATTCTCCATGACTAGCTTGTCACCTCCGACTGCCATGATGGCGGTAGCGTAGATGGAAAGGAACTCCTCTGGGTTTTGGGTCCCATCGTACCTCTCCATGTGTCCAGGTTTGAACTTGAAAGGGCACCTGACAGTGCGGAGCTCATCAAAGAAAGCCTTAAAACCCAAACTGTATGCCCGACCACCTTCTCCTGCAGAACCTAGTCTTGAAAAGACGTTGGCCCTGTTACGCGGAGAGACTCTAGTCGAACGGGAAGATTCTGCCTGGTGATATTCTCTTCGAGACAGACCTCCGCGCTCTTTCCTCGTGGTCGCGACAATGTGCTCGTCCCGAGGGGATCGTCCGTGATCGCTGCGCGCCCGCTTGCCCCTATGGTCGCGGCGACCATGGGACTCGGTGAGCGTTGTCGACACGGGAATCTTGCTCGTAGCGACTCGTCCTTTGACGGTGATGAGGGTCACGCGATTGATCAGAGCGCTCGCTGTCCGAGTCCTTCCGGGCAGGCTGACTGCGTCGTCCGGAGGAGGTGTTAATTTCACCTATGGACTTAAGGCCTTCAGCCAATCGCTCTAGATGAGAAGCAACAGCGCCGCCCATGAGGGCGAGGTTGGCCTGGTTGGTGGATATGATCACCGTTGCCATGGCTTGAAGTCGTTTCCGACTTTGCTCAAGGGGTCCTGGGATCCCTGAAACGTCTGCGTTTTGCCCGTCCAGAGTCTGGTTACGCGGGGATTCGTCCCGAATAGGTAGAACGTCTGCCGGGGGACTAAGCGTAGGTACGCGAGACGGGTCGCGTCGTTGTCGCTTGCGCTGATCGCGAATCTGCGCCAAGGTTTGATTAATTGAGGCATCCAGACTATGGCGAACAACTTCTTGTTCGCGAGCAGCCGGCGCGGCCCCATCCTGCCGCCGAGCAGAATTAACCTGCTCGATCTCGTCGGCTGCCGCGGCCCGCGCACGACCCTCAGAGGTTTCTGCGCCGGCCATGTTGACGCTGTGACGGCCGAGAGATGGCACACCAGACGGTGTCATCACTGTGTCGCCACAGGAGGAATCGACCGACATGGTCTAGGAATCCGAGAGATCTAAACCAGCGTAAAGATCGTCGGTTCCGTAATCATCGTCAATGACAGGAGCGTGATCTGAGATCATCTCCGGAACATAACCGGAAACTTCTGTCCCAGATCTGGAAGGCGATCGAGATTGAAAGGATCGAAAGGATCGAAGAGATCAGTCCCAGTTCTGCACGGCCACGTGAAGACCCGGATGTAGTATGCCATCTCTGGCTCCGTGAGTCGGCAGCCGAGTTGGCTAAGCTACTATACTGATACGAATTCTCAGACATATCCTCTCCCGACTAACTGTGAAAAATCTCATTCGAGGTGTGGCTCGCCTCTGAGTCGGAAGAGCGAAGCCTCTTGTGAACCCCCTTCACTCCTTTGGCCAGATTTTTACCGATCTTGTTGTACCACGACATATCCCCTGCAAAAATGTTATTTGCAAATATAACGGAGTAGTGATGAGGACATCACCAGCGTGGATATGATCAGTGTGACCGCTGCCCCTCCTTCCTCTCCAACCACTACAACGACTACCGACGCTGCTCCATCTTCGTCGCCGAGGAGCCTTAATCCGGAAGCCCAGCCTTTCAAGCCTTCTCCGAAGAAGCGGCGCAACAAGTCCAAGACTCGCGAGGCCTCGACAACTCAAGGAAGGCCCACATGGAGGCCAAAGGCGTCAAAAAGCCCGGTTCGGCCATCCATTAGCACGTCAACTTCAAACGAACATAACATGGGCTCCCGAACTTAGATTTCCGCGTGCGATCACTCGTTGGAAAGCTTAGGAGATAAGCTTTCCAATGGATCCAGCCGAACATCTAAATTCATTCAGGAGTGTCGGGAAAATGCAAAATAATATTTTGAGCCAGAAACTGAAGGTGTTGCGTCACCATATTTTTGGGCCAATGGCCCATATATCACTAGGGTTTGGTGGTGGCTGCACCCATGGGCGCCCCACTTCCCCTGGCCGCCGCTATATATGTGGCCGCCATTGTTTTTCTACGTTTAGGTTTTGTTGTGTTTAGTAGACCCCTTATGTGTCCCTCCCCGAGATTGCGCATGTCGACTAGACCGCCCGATACAGGAAACAGGACCTCACCATTGGTTTGAGATACAGATTTGTTCCATTTGCTATCTACTTGATTCTTGCAAGTTTCTCTATTGCTCGCAGGGATTAAGATCAATCGTGTTGGTCACGGTTGATAACACTCGAGTTGGTGGTATTGCGATTACCGGTTTCTTGCCCTCGCTAGTTGATAGCCGAAAATCACAACATCTTCGTCTCGCAAATCGACGTATAGTTCTCTCCAGAAGATCGGGCCGACCTAGAGCACATCAAGTGGCATCAGAGCGACGGTTGCCTGGTGAGAGCACCCCTTATCTTGTTTTAGATCTATTCTTGTTCATCCTAGATTACAGAAAATTGCCCCACAAAAAAGTTTTGAGTTCGTCATCATGTCTACCGTCCAAGCCACTTTGTGCCTTCGCAATTTTCGTTTTCAATTTCACTTTGTTGAATTTGTGTCCATGGTTATAGTTTTGTTGCTGGTTTAGATTTAGTTTTATCCAGGTGTGAAGTTCATCCGTTTTGTTGACATCAAACCCGAGCACCGAAGGAATTCGAGTTGATTTGGTTCGCAGTTATTTCGGATCTATTATTCCAGAGGCAATATCTCCATCATATCTTTTCCTATATGGATAATTTTATAGCCTAAATTATAGCTCAGAAAAAGTTCTACAACTTTGTCCATTGTGAGAAGTTCCAAAAACGTCTATGTCCTGCCCAAAATCTCGATTGAAGTCAATCTGTCTTGTCTTAGGATTTTCTGAGCAATCTGTGTTGCGGGGCCCATATCTCCTAGATCCGCTATCCAAAATTGGTGTTCCATATATGTAAATTGATCAGCACGAAAATATCTACAACTTTGCTGGTATACGTTTTCGTGTTTGAGGCCTCCAAAAATCCGAAAACAACATAAAAAATTTCTGCATAGTAGATCTGTTTTTCCAGCAAGACAAAATTGAGTGTTTTTGAGTATATATCTTGTAATCTCTCATATGCGGCACTATTGATATTTTAAAAAAGAAAAGGAAAAAAGACAAGTGCATAAAAAGAAGCTGCACAAAGAGAAAAAAAGCAAAAAAAAAGGAGAAAAAAAGCAAGGAAAAGAAAGAAAGAAATCAGAAGTGCTTGCATCCTTTTGTATCCAAAGTGTTGCGTTGTTTGTGTTGCTTGCTTGCGCTAGGCCCAAGGATGAGTTTAGGCCAGCAACTTTGACAATTACATTGGATATTTATTCAGCTTTGCTATTCTGTTTTTGATATTGCATATTCCTTGCTACATATTGAAGCTGTCCAAACTCCACATACTACTAACCTATAGGAAAAGTACCTTGCAATCGCTTTGTCACTTTCTGAGTGCAGGATACCACCAGTTATCGATTGACCTTGACAAGCTGCAGGGTAAGGACTTGTAAGAGCTTGGTGAGAGCTTCGAGTGTGAGAGACTTGTCAATTCCAGCTCCTATCTAGTAGATAGGGTTACACATCCCTTTGTGTATTTTCTTGTCTATTACTAACAATAACAGATCCACTTGGAGAAATGAAATTCATGTGGGATCAAGAAGCCTGGGATAAACTAAAGATACTTGTCGAGAATTGTAATCTTTCTACGACCAAGAATACGAAAACACCATTAAACAAAGAACTGAAACCTGCATCACCAAAGAAGAAGGATAGTAAGTGTACTTCAATTGGTAAATATAAGAATGTGTTTTCTATTCCTAACCTTGTAGGCAAGAATGATCAAGATGGTGTGCATCTGAGTGCTGCAATGACGAACAACTACAAGAGCTTTTCATCCCAACTTATACTTAGTGTACCGCCGGAACACGCTAGTCAAACTCAGCGCCACAACCTATTCCACATAGATGTTGCTTTTGTCTGACATAAGAATATTTGTTTATACTACCTCATGTTAGCTGCACTTCATAATTTTGTTTCTAGCTAGATTTCTATCCTTGGATCACTTAAGTTAGTTTCAGATTGGTAATCAATTAGTTTCAGATCTTGCTGCTTCCTTTGCTCAAATAGCTTGGTTTGTTTCATACGCAACTTGCATCATCATAAGATGGCAACATTTATTATGATAACTCCTATAGACTCTTCATGTTTAAATGCTCAATCTACATTTAGTACTGTCCAAACCTGTACACTTTTCTTTTAGACTTCAACTATGAAACAACGAGCATGTCTCCTCCTCATTTGGATGTTCAATAATTTAATTGCCTTTTGACCAATTCAATGACATGCCAAGTGATTAATTTATTCCTAGCAGCAATTATTTTTTACAGATTTATGAGATATTGTTTTTTTTCTATACATGATAGAAAGGTCTTTTGGTACTTTCAAACTGTTCAGACTAGTTAGGTGTTCAAACTGGTTCCATACACTGTATCAGTATGCACTATGCCTTTTTTTGGAGGGTAGTATGCACTATGTCTTAAATCTCAAATTACTTAATTGTAAACATAGCACTGTTCGCCTAAACTGTCGTTTAGCCCGTTTAAACATCGTTTAAACGCTACACGGTGGTCAACCGTTTACGTTTAAACAACCATTTAGTCTGTTTAAACACCGTTTAAACCGTTTAAACGGCCGTTTAGCCCGTTTATCTAGCTAAACGGTGGGTGACCGACTAATTGGCGTTTAGCGTTTAGGAAAACACTGCACTAGGGTTTGGTGGTGGCTGCACCCATGGTCGCCCCACTTCCCCTGACCACCGCTATATACGTGGCCACTGCTGTTTTTCAACGTTTAGGTTTTGTTGTGTTTGGTAGAACCCTTGTGTGTCCCTCCCCGAGATTGCGCGTGTAGACTAGACCACCTGATACGGGAAACAGAAGCTCACCATTGGTTTGAGATACTGATTTGTTCCATTTGCTATCTACTTGATTCTTGCATGTTTCTCGATTGTTCACAGGGATTAAAATCGATCCTGTTGATCACGGTTGATAACATTCGAGTTGGTGGTATTGTGATTACCGGTTTCTTGCCCTCGCTGGTTGGTAGCCGAAAATCACAACATGTTCGTCTCGCAAATCGACGTATCGGTCTCTCCAGAAGATCGGGCCGTCCTAAAGCACATCAGGTAGGAAAATAATCCGCAGTCAAATCATAGCACGTTAGTTGTCTAGCTGTCAATAGTTCTTGCGGGGCGTACAAAATGTCACCACAAAACAATTTTATTTTTGTGAGGTTAAACTTTCATGATCTTTAGTGGCTTAAGCTAAACAACAAATGATTAATTAAGAGGAGGAAGCGGAGAGCGTGGTTGCTTACCGGTGCATCGAATGAGCTATTGCTGCCCTCCTTATATAGGCAGTATCCATCGATGGGGTTACATGCTCATTCATGCAAGTTGATGGCAATAATGCAGAGAAAACAAAGCCTACCTACTGCCTACATGAGGTAGAGTGGTGGGTGGAAACTAAAGGAGTGGTGGAGATGAAGATGCAAGGCCAGCCCCGCCGGCCGGTCTGGTGGGGCTAGACAGTCTGTCACTTGCCCAAAATTTTTTTTATGCTTAGTAAAGGGATAAATAATGCATCAATTTAAATATGCATGATTAAAATGCTAAGGAAATGCCATGTGGAATGTAAAAAAAAAAGGATAACTACCGGTTTATCTCCCGGTGAGGACTTGAAATTTTTACGGTCCTCGAGCTGGACCGTCTCCATACCTTAGTTATCGTTAGAGATTTCCGCGTCCGGAGTCGGTGTCGCAGCTGGTTTTGTTTCTTTCTTCCGCCATACTTGCTTCATCTTTGTAGGTTTGATGGCATCGACCTTTGGAGGTTTCTGTGGTTGTTTGTCTTTGTGCTGCGATTTATTTGCCTCTTGTTCCATGTTTGGATTTTACTTCGATTATTGTCGCCGGTTCTTTGGTTTGGGTGCTTCTTGAAGCTTCTCTTTCATTGTCGCAATGCGGCTATCCACCTTGGGTTTCGGCAGGGGTGTCTCTGACTTCTACATGTTTTTAGGATTTTTACCATAATAAATATGTACCTGCCAACAATTTTCCACCCTTGGCTTGAAGTTGAACGTTTCATCCCTGCCATTAATTGTGAGTTGAATTTCTCCAACACCAACGTCGATATTTGCATTAGCTGTACTCAAAATTGGTCTTCCAAGAATGAGAGGTGTTTTTGAGTCCACTTCCATGTCCAGTACGACGAAGTCCACGGGGACGAGGAAGTTTCCGATTTTCAAAAATATATCTTCCGCAATCCCGACCGGATATCGGACAGATTGGTCCGCAAGCTGCACAGTCATGGCACTCGGGGACAAGGAAGTATGATTTAACTTATCGTAAATTACCTTGGGCATAATGCTGACGCTTGCTCCTTGGTCGCACAAAGCACGTTTAAAGTGATGTGCACCAATGGAGCACAAGATGGTCGGGTAGCCAGGATCCTTCTTCTTTGTCGGGAGAGTGTTTAGAATGGTCGCACTGCATTCCTCGGCCAACATAATGACCTCTGCGGTCGGCAATGGGTGTTTGTTACTGAGGTTGTCCTTCAGGTACCTTGCATATGTGGGCACTTGCATTGCATCTAGCAATGGAATATTGACATAAAGTTTCTTGATTACCTCCACAAACTTACCGAATTGCTCATCCACAGTTGGTTCCCGTTGACAACGGGGGGAATGGCAAAATTGGGATGTCTCAAAATTCAGATGGACTAATTTTAGTCCCCAAAGTCTCTCCGAATGTTGTTCTTTTAGATGGCACCTCCTGAGGAGCTTCTTCAGTTTCCTGGTCATCTTGTTCTTCTACTGGCTCGGAGATAGCTTCTTTCTGCCTCGCTGCATTGTTAAGATACGGCGGGTCTCGAGTGGCCTTTCCCGATCTCGTCGAAATTGCACTAACATTTTCTTTCCGGTGCGGTTCCGGTTGTCCTGACAACTTTTTCGAATTTGTTTTTGGCATGGAGGCAGTTAATTGAGCAATTTGAGTTTCTAACATTTTATTAAAGCTCAATTGATTTTACATAGCAGACGAAAATGCCTCTACTTTTCAGTCTATGCTTTCCAGGATTTTGTCATTCGCAAGAAATTTCCTACTAATACTTTCATTGATTTTACTCTGGCCTAGCACAAGATCTTCTATAGAGGGCTTATTGTGATTAAAATTGCTATTGTTACCTCCTTGTTGCCTGTTATCGAAGGATAAATTCGGTTTGGAGTTCCATCCCGGAGTAAATTATGGGCGGAATCCATTGTTGATGACGTAGCCATCTTCAGGTTGTGTCTCAGTGCAATTAACACCCAAATTTCCCAAGCTCCCACAGAGTTCACAAGTCATGCGATACTCGAGAGACTGGACAGTATTCGGTGCTGGTTATTCTAGTTTCTTCATCAATAGGTCCATCTCGGCTGCGAGAATGTCCACATTCTCAGTTTGTAGTCTTTTGTCACTCCATTTTTGGCTTGAGACCATCTTATCAATAAGTGCTCGCGCTGCACTCACTTCGAGTGAGAAAAAGGCCTCGTCTGAGGCGGCATCAAGGTGCTCACGGGCCGTCCTGTTGAGCCCATGGTTGAAACTGGATAATGAATCAATCCTGCATCCGCGATGAGGACAGGCTAGGATGTACTCTCGGAGTTGTTCCCATGCATCCGATATGGACTCGTCAGCGTTTTGCTGGAAACCAGATATCTTGTTCCGGAGGGTATTGGTCTTACCTAGCGAAAAATACTTAGTGAGGAAAGCGTTGGAGCACTTCTCCCACGTAGAAACTACATCTTTGTTGGCATAAAACCACTGCTTCGCCTTCCCCATGAGTGAGAATGGAAAAAGGCGGAGGCGAATAGCAACAAGAGAAGCACCCTTGATGGTAAAATTGCTGCATATCTCTAGGAAATGCTGGAGATGAGCATTAGCATCCTCGGTAGGTTTGCCACAAAAGGGACTAGCCTGAACCATGTTGATAAGTGACGGCTTCAACTCAATGCCTCCGTCTCCCACATTGGTAGCCGGACCAGTAGGGACTTTGTTGCTGGAGGGTGTTGAAAACTCAAGGATAGTCTTCTTGGCCATCGTTGGTTGTGTTATTGATGCTTCGGCAGAAAACTGAGGGATGTCTAATGGAATACCAGAGACTCGGATTTGCGGTGGTACGACTCAGGGTTAGGATTTCCTAATGAGTAACTCTGGGTTCTTGTGGAAGTTTTTCGGAAGGTCGAATCAAGTCATATACTGGGCCGCTATTTCCACAGATCAAAGATAGAGAAGGGTAAGCCCGCTAAAAATTAGCGGTGTACTAAATTAGTAAAGGAACTAATCTATTTATGATAATTTATCCGCTGCTTCCTCGGCAATGGCGCCAGAAAAGCTTGTTGGTCTTTCTTATGCTCAAAATTATATTGTCGTAATTCCGCAAGCGCATGGAACACCTTGTAGCATTTTCACTTAGGAGTATTCCAGGGTATCGTATTTCCTCAGGGGAAGCGGGAGAAAATATATCGGTAAATAAGAATAGCTATTTTACTAATAGATAAAACCACCAGCTGATAATTAGTAGGGGAACATATAATAGATATTGAGGAAAATTATGGCACACACTAGAGACTCGATAAATTAGAGTGGCTTAGTTAATTGTGAGAACAACGAGACGAGTAAAAGTTCCTAGTTTAAGTCTTGTCAATTTACCTAGCTTGAGCTAGCAAATAAAGATGTTGAATTGCTCAGGTTCACTTCGAGCTCGCCAGATCCACTACTACTCGCTATCAGTTAAAAACTTCGGATAATTATGGTCTTCTCCAATTGGCTCTACTGATCTAACCCGGACGTGGTGGACTACAACCGGATAGACAGGGTTGTCACCACCTGACTACCTACCACACAACCTGTGGGGCTAGGTGTAAATTGAGTCAATACTAATCCCAAACACCACGTGTACGATTAATACCGATGACTTCACCCGTGACCCTCAGGAAAGTACCAAGACTTAGATAATAGAACTACTGAGTAACTAAGTCTGAACTCAATTCATGTGAACTTAAACAGGGCTCTCTCTCTCTCTCTCTTGACTCCACACTCGGAAAGTAAAGCGGAAAGTAAAAGCTCAACTAAAGTAAATAAATAAGACTTGTATTAAATATAATTGTAAGGGAAAGTAAAGCTTTACTGGACTTCCGAGGACTCTTCTGGAACTCCGAGACAAAGCTCGACTCAACTCTAACTCCCAAAGAACTAGCCTACTCTAGAAGTGATACAATAAGTTCTCTAGGTGGTGGTGTGTGTTACAATGTGAGTGTAGGGGTCTATTTATAGTGTTTCAGGGCCAATCTCCACTTGACATGTATAGGGACACGTGTAAGCCTGCCAGGAGAAGGAGTAGCACCCAAGGGGTTGAAGAGGGAGGTCGGCTGACCTGGGGAGGTCGACAGGCCTGGGGTGGCCTCATCTTGGCCCATGGTTTCTTCAGGATTCCTTCTGGACGGCTATGATATTTCTCCAATGCTGGTTGCATGTGTCCAAGGCCATTGGAAGTTATTCTTGCATGCAAAGTTGCATTGTGATACCTTGGATGTAAACGTCTTTGAATGGATGGCAGAGATCATCTCCAGAGATGTTTCTCAGATCCCCAGAGAAAACACAGCCCATTTGGGTTGGAAGTGGGGCCGGCCGGCTTGGTGGAGCTGGCCGGCCTAGGTCAGGTCGGCTAATCCCACTCCGGTACCGTTTTGGCCCAATTTTCTCTGTATTCTTCTGTAGATGCACAACTCACCAAAACTTGTGGAAATTTATTAGTTGCATAAAATGATAATTTCCCATTTTACCGGAATGTTGGTGTATGAAATTGGAATTTAGAGACCGCCAACACTTACCTGCTTGAATGGTACGAGGAGCAATCGGGGACGATTGCCCCTTTTACACTACAAGGGATTCTATCTATTGCCGCACAGCGATTGCAACAAAATAATTTCGTTGCTACAGCCAATGCTATTGCCACATAATGTTTTTTGTGGTAATAAGTTTCCTATATTGCAACAATCGTAAATTGTTCCATTATTTATTATTTTTATTGCAATAAATTGAATGTATTGTAACGAAAATAAAATTGTTGCATTAACTAGCTACTATTGCAACAAAAATAAACTGTTGCAATAACTAACTTCTATCACAACAAAATAATATTGTTACAAAAAAATTTCACCTATTGCAACGATTACAGGTGGTTGATTATTGCTATGGGTAGCAACGATTTTGATTTCGTTGCAATATATACATATTGCAACAATATTGGGCATATTGCAATATTTATTTCGTTGCAATATGTTCATGAAAAAAGGTCAAAATGAAAACATGATATATTTTATACAAGTATTCATGCGAGGTGAGTTGGTTAGGTGAGATTAGTTTAAGTCAAGAGGTTGTGGGTTCGAATCCTAGAATCTATGTATTTGTTTTAATATGTGACTTATTGGTTGTTGCAATAAGCTTTTACCACGAATTTCGTTTTGTTGCATTATGATATTGCTATGAAATATCTGTTGTAATAAGTTATAGCAACGATTTCATAAACGTAGCGATATGCTATTGCAACAACCATGTTGTTGTAATAAAGAAACTTATTGCTATATATGATTTTGATATCGTTGCAACTTCTTATTACCATGGAGATTATTGTAACAAATTTAGTTTTGTTACAATATGCACATATTGCCATAATTTTAGGTTTAATGCAACAAAAATTATCGTTGAAATAGGTTGAATTCGTTGTAGTGTTATAGCCGCAGCAGCAGGGAGGCCGGCCGGCCTACCATGAGTCAGGCTGGACCACGGCGGCGCGGCAATGCCACGCTTGCATGCTTGGCATAGGGGAGCACTTAGAGTAAGTGGTGACAAGACACGAACGGCAGAGGGAGGCCAGCCGGCCTGGGTAGGGCCCGGCGCCCCGGCCAGGCCACCTTGCCCCATGTGCGCAGCGCACTAGCTACTGGGTGCGTCCCCCTGCTCTTCTGCACTTATCCATGGTTGGGAATGACGAGTGGGTCCGGCCGGCCAATGGTAGTGTCGACCGGTCCACTTAAAGACCATTTTTTAAATGCAATGCACTAATTAAACATGCCTTGGATAAAATTAAACATGCTGAAATGCATTGAATTAAAAACAAAGGGTTCGTAAAGTAAACAAGCAAATGCAGAACATAGCTAACATGCATGAGATAAATACCAGTTTATCTTCCCGGCGACTGCTCAAAATTTAAAGTCCATGAGCTGGACTATATCCATACCTTAGTTCTCATGGTCATCTCCCGCGATTGGAGATGATGGTGCGGATCATGCAACCTTTTTCTTCCGCCATACTCTTTTGGTCTTCTTTGACTGAGCGGCGGGTAGCGTCGGTTCCGCTTTTAATGGTGGCCGAGCATCAGTCTTCCGTTGGGCCTTCTTGGGCATCCAATGCCGATATTCTTGGACGTGTAGCCTGGCGCAGTCACTACGTTGATCTAGACCAACCTTGCGCAGGGTGACAACCCAGGGGTACATCGTCCACAATGGGACCGTCAATCCCAAAACATGATGGCGCGGCAAGAAGTGGTTTGGCAGAGTGCTGAAACTACCATAAGATGATTGAATTTCAATAATACTTGTCATACAAGACATATCTTCAATTTGAGCAAAGAGCTTAAGTCTTGGTCTTTCTTTTCTAAACCTAGCTTTCCGCAAATAAATAAGCCTCTTAGCCTTCCTTTGACAATCCCCAAGCATTACTAGATGGTTGCTATCTCGCCAGTGAAAGTGAGGACAACGCACTGATTCTCGCATTATTTCCCCCTTTAGAGAAAGTGCTGATGGATGATGGCGCGGATCCGCACGAGTGCGACAAGGATGGAGATCTGCAATACCAGGAAGACGAGTAGAATAGTTATGGGGTTTTTAGGTGTTCCTCCGGTCGTGAGGGTTACATGGCTTTGGAGTGATGTCATCGTTGTTGTTATCTTTCCAATTGTTAAACTCTATTTATTTCCGCTTGAACTTTCATTGTAACTAAGGCCAATGGCCGTTTGAACAAATGATGACCTATGGTCGTCGAACTATAATAATAGCTACGTCGATGTATGAAATGATCCAGCTATGTAACCGGCACAAGTATACTGATCCAGGGACTAGTGCATGGTCGGTTCCTTGCCTTGAAAGATAAGCCAAGGGAAGGCACGGCACGTGTGAATTAATTTTGCAGATTCACTAGAAATTCATATATCCTAGAGGCATATTTTTTTTCTTCTTGTAGAAATTAATAGTTCAAAAAAAAGAAACATAGAAAACTTCTATATGTGCAAATGTTTTCTAGATTGACTTTACTTATCCTGTTAGTAGTCAGTAATCTACTGGTTTAGCCATCTTTTCTAGCTACTAGTGAGGTGGAAATTCTCATGTCAGAGTACAGTATCGGACCCGGGGGGGGGGGGGGGGGGGGG